>DWTO01000347.1:0-22435 GCA_018244755.1 Jemadia pseudognetus
AAAAGTAACTGGTGAAACGTGGGAGTGGTTCTGCATTCCTCTGCCTACCTCTTCGGGGATTACAGGCGTGAAGTTAGGTATTTATCATGTGCTTTTTTTATATATATCCATTACATTAATTACTATAACTAACTTGGGTTATTTCTTGAGCATTTTTGTAATTTTGTTCGTTTGTTCCAATTTTCTCATGTATCATTTGCTGGCATTCGTAAATGATTAGTATTTACTCTTCTTTCTTACAACATTATAGATAATATATTGACTAGAGATTTTAAATTTATTTATGACAAAAAAATATCGATTCTACAACTTTTATTATCCATTAGAATCTTTTTTCAGATAAATATAAACAATTATTCGGGTGAGAAATTGGCACCGTTAGATTAATAAGACTATAGTGAGGAATTGGCTTAAACTAAAACCCTTATTACAGTCAAATTACTTAAAAACTCGTCTAACCTGAAGGCGTGGTGGTCGTAAATGAATTTGAGGCACGAATATCTCAGTTGCTTCTTGAGACGGATCGGAGCAAGTTTTCATTGTTCTACTTAGATTCAAATTTTATGATAATACCTGGAACATACAGTAGGTCAACGGACCTACTTAAGTATAGTTATATCGTAATTCAGAAACAATATAATCAGACAAATATAGCCCTAAGTGGCCAGAATGTGTCAATACGAGTATTTAAGTACGCTATACATATTCAGATAAATATACAAAGTTGAGATGAAACCCGTACATGACCAACGAAATAATATACGGACGAATTTGTGACGATGATATAAAATTGAACATACATCTAAACCAACGTAACATCACGCCTATTACGTGGCATAGGAGTGTAACACAGTCCCACGTTTTATCAGTTCCGTTTAGGCCCCGCTGTGGAATAGGTGGTGAGTCTAATGCCATTACCACGAGAAGGAAATCCGGGATTTGATACCAGGCAGGAATCCTCTTCTGGTAGTCGCGCTAAACTGAAAGAAATAAAGCTAAACTAATATAAATAAATGTATTAAGATTGGCTAAAAGTAGTAACAAAAGGCATAAGACTAAACTTCACTACACAAGCTTTGGTAAACCCTGCCTTTTTAAAAATAAGTAATAACTATTTCTGTTAAATTGGTTTAGTCCGTGCTATTATCAAACTTCGGAAACAATGATGTGTCAAATGGAACCCAACTACATTAGTTGATTTACACAATAATAGTCTAGTTAAATTCCGTCGGACATAACATGTAGAGGCATACATAAATTAAAATTAACACACATAATTGTCAAGCACCAAAAACCTTAATAAAGTGGTCAACGTATTACACGCATCTAACAGCAGGAAGGCTTAGTAAGAGTTCAGGAGGGCTTCTAATAAGGCTGAGGCGCGTCCATAAATTTTCGGAGGCACATAAATAAGGAAAATTGGCCACCCTTGTCGTGGGGTATCAAATTGCTGAACAAATGTGTCATGTAGTAAGGGTAAACTAGCAAAATTCGTTGAAAACGTACCTCAGAGTTTTATTTAGTAATTGGGTTGCTATATTGATATTTTGCCCGAAACCTATACCTAAATCGACGAAGAGAAACATACAGAACTCTATATTATAATAATATAATGTTCGAATATGCTTGTACTTGATTAGATATGTACTGGCTTCAATCACGTACCTGTTTTTTTCGGGCCACACGACTAGTTTAATACTAGAGTTATATATATACACATATGTCAGTCGGTACATATATAATCATGTGTATAAAACACGAAACATCGAACAGTAAAATGCTTGCTAGTAAACTATTAGCATTCTATTGTTGAGTTTTGAAGGAGAAGATTATGGTAGATACGATACAAAATCTGAAAATACAAGAATTTTTTTTTAAATAAATAATGGGTTACTTACATGAAATGAGTAATATTGTATCTATAGCTGTTTTCACGTAACTTCACGCCTGTTATCACCAAAGAGGTAGGCATAGGAGTGTAGTACCTACACTACCACGTTTTACCAGTTAGTTGATCTCCCATAACTGAATAGACTTACACCATGCAAAAGTCTTGGCTTCGAGCCACTAATAGATATTTTAATTAGAATTTCTAAGTTAAAAAAATTCCAGCAGTACCCGACTTGGGATTGGAGATTGGCGTCTGTTTTCCCGGACACACATTTTCCTAGGCTTGCGTGCTCCATCTTAGGACGCATCCGCGCTTTACATCAGGCGGGATCGCGGCCGAACGCTGGCCTATCATACGATAAAAAAAAGTCAATTCTTCTCTTCAAGATCCTATTGTGTGAAGTGTCGCTATGATGTAAGTAACATTGCAATCAGCAAGCATCAAAAAGTGGACACAAATAGTACAATCACAAAAAGCTGAAAAATATTCATAATATTTAGAAATATTTGGAAATGAATATTCATTTCAGTTTACAAATACAACGAATACATAAGCAGGACAACAGAGTAAGGAGAATGTGGAACGCAAACTGATACATATTTATATAGGTATATTTAACATAATTACTTGTTCTGCACTGTTTCATTTCACGATAAAACTTCTAAAATATTATAATGGCGTCGTCTCGATCGACTTGCGAAAATCCCTAAAAGTTATAATAGTAACTAAAATAAAAGCCCATTAATCATCCGGAAATTCACGATACGACACAAAAACTCGCCGTGAAATACTTTAAGAAATCAGCAGTTCGTTACCGTTTCGAAACACAACGTTCATTCATCAAAACTGTGAAACTTTTACCGCGCTATCTTTGATACGAAACGAACTAATTATTTTCATATCTGGTCGTTAAATAATAACAATTGTAAGTTCGACAGTATACTTTGATATTTGACATTACAGGAAATCTTCAAAAATGTATATTCTATCATAACAAAAAAAATGTTTCATCAACCCTACCTACAATTACACAATTAAATCATTGTACATTATAATTTCAATTTATTTAAACTCTCCCACAACGAATCATGATTCGTTGTACAATTTGTGTAATAGCAAAGTTTAAATTGTAACGGTTGAGAAATAACACCAAAACGCCAGGTAACGTTGTTACAATTTGCCTAATGACAACAATTAACAAAGTAATGGAAATGGCGTCTTTAACTTGTTCTTATAGCCGATAATTGTTTGCATTAATTACATTAAATAATGGGTATATTTCAAATACCTTAACAATTTGCTTAAGCTATTATTTTTATAACGTCAAGCCAATAGACTACATACCTTATTGGAAAAGGGAGAAATTGACATTGTTAAATTGACATTAATTAACGCGATAGTTATAAATATGTACCTTATTACAAACGGCATAAAGTTCAACATGTTGATAATTTTGTCATAAGTCGTACGTGTTCCGAATATAAACATCGGCCCAGATACTTTCTCTATCGTGCATCGAGCGTGTTTGATTTATATTTCGAACTAATCCATTAAGTTTCCGTGGTGTAGCGGTTATCACATCTGCCTAACACGCAGAAGGCCCCCGGTTCGATCCCGGGCGGAAACATTTTTTTTTACATTTTGTTTCACTATGTGTTAAAGTAAATGAATCTCACTACTGTATACGACATATAACGTTGTAGTTTCCGTGGTGTAGCGGTTATCACATCTGCCTAACACGCAGAAGGCCCCCGGTTCGATCCCGGGCGGAAACAATATTTTGAAAAAATTAATCACTGCCAAAGAAGTGAATAATTAGAAAGACAAAACAAATTAACTAAAATTTGAAGTGCTTTCATTCTATTAACTTGTATTTTTTTATAATATTGCTTTTGGATATAGATCTCCTCCCAAAATCGTAAAAATAAAGGTTTCATCCTTCCCGTCTTTTCCTTCACGATTAATATATCATTTGTACTTTATCTCCAAAAGAAAATGTAGGTAAAGAAGAAAACAAAAAAGTCACTACATAAAATATATTAAGCCTTTTTACATTCAATTTTAATACTACAATATCAATTTTGAGGACTATAATGAACAGGAAAATCCATACAAAAACGTCGCCACTTTGTGATTTAAACAATATTATATTACAAAGCGACACCCATAGAGACGTTTGATATCCTTCCCTTATCGTTTCATATCAATTTACAAACCACTTTGATGTTGCGAATATAACAATATCTGTAGCGATAATTAATATTTTAATTAACGGATAATCGTGAACCGTTTAATGTTGTTCTACTTTGATATAATTGGTGTACTGGTTAATACACTAGTGAGTGTTCCTCAGGGTAATATATTGGGACCCATAATGTAGACGTCGATTTGAGTTCTGAATTATTATGTTCACGTAATATATTTAAGAAACAATAGTAAATTTGATGGATAATGACGAATAATTGTATATTATATTCTTTTCTCGTAATCTGATTACCTATCTACAACCTATAGATGCTGTTAATATTAAGTTATGAGTATGTCTATCTATACCATAGATATAGCATAGTATCCTACATCTATGGTCTATACTGTACACTGAGGTCTAAGAGTTAAGGCTTGATTTCTACCTTACCCAAATATCAAGACTAGCTTAGAGGATTACGTTATGGTGACTAACACCATCAACAGAGGTTTATAAATTAATATAAATACTTCCTACCAGTTTTCCAGACTGATAATTATTAACTGCATAATATGCCTTGACACTCGTTTTAAACCAGACATCTCCGTCAATGGCAGTTTCAAGAGGATTACTTCCGAACGTGAAAATTGTAACGAGGATTTTGTAAGTATTCCTTTATTAAAAATATAATAATTATTTTGGTTAATAGTTTAGAAACAAAAAATGTAGGTAATTTGAAATACGTAATAACTGATTTTTGTCTTACAAAGCACTTAAATACCTTAGCCTAATCAACACGAATCTGTACAATGACTTGCATAAAAACGCGACGCATTCATTATGTGAGGGAAATTAAATTAAAAAAATCCTCTCTGCTAGCTTAATAGGTAGCCGTCCGACGCATGAAATCAATTTATTTCTCCTTTGTTTTCTACAATTTCCGCATTTATTTTTATTTATACTACGGCTTCATTCTCCGATATTTCGAAGCACAATTGCCTTGCTACTATTATTTAAATTTGCAAAGTTTCACAAAAGGCGTCGGGAACAATAAAACCTTTGATGGTCCATTATTAACTACAATGCTTTTGGAGAATATGAAAAAACATGTAAGGGAACATTATTGAACCTTTTATTTCATCAAATAATGCGAGTACGAAGAGAGTGATGAATATTAAAAAGCACGTCGCATATGCAAGGATAGAGATTTGACCACTCTATACTCTCTGTCCACTAATAAAAATCATTTTCTAACGTATTATTCACCATAGTGCATCCTATTAGGATTCATATCGTCAATGGTACTACGGAACTACATTCGGCCGTAATTTGCGATATTACACTCCGTACAAAAAGGATCTCCTGAATATACCCCATGACACGTACACTCCTTTACCATAAAAACAACTAACATTACATGAGTGCAAACAATCATTTCCTCAAACTGTCTGTTGTATTATTGAAAATCGAACCTTGCTATAATGTTTATAGAGTCTACATTCTATTATTAGATATTAAATAAATAGGGGTGTCGAGAACTGGATAATGATGTAGACGCAACATTGAGTGTTTTGCTTAACTGTCAGCTATGTGGCCTCATAAAATGGCAGTAGCAACCCTCAAAACTTCGTATACGCTCGTGTGTTTCAATTATTTGAAGTGTAAAAGGTCGATTCGCTCGCAAGTTCACACCTTGATTGGAGTCGCAAAGAGAATAATGAGAGCTTCACTGACAAAGAGCTGGAATGTTTAAATTAGAATGCTTTGTAGGCGATATTTCTGTAAAACGGGCTCAAACTAGAATGGGATTCTTGGAATTGATTCACTAGAACGTCTAGGAGAATTATTACACTAGCAGTATATTTTGTTCTTTTGAAATATTTACTTCAATATAGACACTATGCTATGATTGTGAATTAAAAGTTGATCTGTTAACTGTATGCATAATAGCCTGATAGTATATGTATAGTAGATTTCAACTATCTACTGAGGGGGTTGGGGTTCAAAGCACCTCTGAATTTACCTCCGTCTTCACAGAGATGTTCTTCGAATATGTCCAAAACGAACCCAGTATTTCTGAAGAAGAAAATGTAAGTTAAGCCTTTCCATAATATACTGTTGTAGTTGATGCTGATAATGATCTTGTAATTCCCGAAAAGGTAGACAGAAAAGTGTAGTATATTTCCATGTTTCACCAGTTACGTTTACGTCCAACTATGGCAAAGGTGTTGAGCCTAGTGCCGTACAACGGGCACATATCCAAACTCCGAGCCACTACTAGACAATTTAAGTTAGAAAAATCCAGTGGTACCCAAAGCGGGGTCTCAATTAATAATGAATTTAACAAATTGTATCTAATAATACAAAGACGTAGACAAAACAGTGAAGTGTAGTATTACTCTATTAAGGCAATATAAAACGTAATAATATCAACTATTGTATTTTGAGCCTAATATACAACACATCGTCTTTAGGTAATTTAAACGGATAGAATTTCTCAAAATAATGAATCAGAATACAATGTGAAAATAAATCACTTTAATTACGAAACAATTTATCATTCCATGGAGGAACGTAGACGTAATTGGAGGAACGTGGGAGAGTAATACACTCCTCTGCGTTCCTCGTCGGGAATTACAGGCGTGATGATACGTAATTTTTCATGCTACATCCGCAACTGATTTCTGAACGATAGTAAAAGTCTATTTCATGTAAAAGTTCGTGGCTATCTGACATTTCACAACGAAAGATAGCATATATGTATAAATTTTTAATAAAATACAGATATAGAAATTTCTCTGTATTAGCATGTCTAACTAGTTCCATATTCCTTACTATAATTATATTACTAGTTCGTATCATCACTTGATACAAAGATTATCATTACAAAGAGTGATGAATTATTATAATTATACAATATGAAAAAAACGATGTGACTGGACATAACGATAATAATGATATTTAAAAAAGTAGATACACTTTCAAACGTGGTGCACGAATCAGCAAGAGTCTATTGTGTGCTTAAACATGTACCTAATAAACAATAAACTCATAGTAACTTATGTAGTTATAGGTATATAGGTTTTACAAAACATTGCGCCATCAACTTCGGTGCCTTCCACAATAACCTGTTTTCAGCATAGGTGCTATTTAGTTCGCGCCGAGTAAATTGCATTACCCACGTGTGTATCCGGGCAAAACAATTTAGCCTTACAGTGATGCGCTAACGAAGGCAACACGCGCAAACTTGTTACCGCCACGGTAAACATAACGAACACTGTCAAGCTAAAACTTTCCTAGAATGTAAACTGAAAATTTAATAAAGCAAATAAATTGTGCATCCCCACTCCCCCGCACTTGCACAAAGCACAATCAGATTTGACTGCGACGAGATAATAAAACATCTTATATTTTTTGTTCTTGTTAAAGCATGGACAATTAAGCGCCCAATTTAAGATATTTTGTAAACTTTAAAATCTTGTACATATTTATATATAGAAGTATATAATTCGACCCCACCAACTTGATGTACTTTTTTATTTGAACAAAGTTCACGACTAGCGGGCAATAAACGATAATGGACACTTCGGCCTTGAATAAGGCAGTTAAACTAGAACAGAACTTTAAAAAAACTATTATTATCTATAACTCCAGTAAGGGTTGGTTGTTAATAAAACTATTATTAAATATTAATTATGCAGCATAAGTATACATACATTCTACCGATTATTATCACGTTAAATGACGCATCGTTACTCTTGAGAATCGAAATCACTGCCTGTAGTACCGTAGGAATACAGTGGGAAGCTACCACGCAATTTACATTGAAACTCAAATAAGTAACTACAAGAACAGCTGATTTCCGATATAAATAGGTCTTGTTCAAACTTTGAGCCTATAAATCACGCATTTGAAACATCAAAATTTGTCTAATAAAATGTTAACTTAAATGAAAATTAATATTTCACCTTTTTACACGAAATGAATGGAACGTGACAATATTAACATTTTAATTATAATTGCCAAATAGTTAGCCATGGCGATGTGTGCGCAGGTACAACAATTTAGAGCCGTAGTAACGCTAACGAAGGCGACGCGTAAACTTGTTACCGCCAAGCCAAACAACACCCTCGCTTTATTAACTCGCACTATACCAGCACACCTAAAAATCTATACCAACTTACGTACTTATGAACTATGTGCATTTAAAAACACATTGTCTATCTAGTCACAAGATAGATTAAGAAATTTAATAGTTTATTGTCATCATTACTATCGGCGTATCCCAGTTCGCTGCTATATAGCGGCCTACCCGATGAAGCTTTTTGCACATATTTCCAACGCCAGACCTGTGGGTTGTGTATTTAATTTACTATGATTTACTATAATTAAAATTAATTATGCTTTGACATTTTTATGCAAGTCAACAAGTATAGAATAATATATATGTTATTGAATATAAGTACATTTTAAAATCTGAATATACAGAATCTGTTTACATTATTAAGCAGAATTTTTATGTACTTAACTTCAGGTACACTTGGTTGTACCTACAATAAACGTTATTAAGATTTAAAAACGCGTCATTAAATCGAACAACAGTTAAATGCAGACGAAAAATTCGCTTTTGATAAAATTAAAGAACGGATAGTGCGTAAGGGGGTTTAATGATGAGAAATACATTTGATTGTATGATTTTTTTCACCAACAATTTTATGCGTTCGGTGCGTAATGAAGCAGACGTATGTTGTAGTCAGCGTGGCTAAAGGTGGTTAAAATTGTATGACACGGGTAGACAGGGGTTAAGTGTTTGCACTCGTGTTGGCTCATATTTCTCGTTTAATTTCATATGAAATTGCGCGTGCCACGTCCCTTTATACGTGCAGTCATGCATAACTGTAATTCATAGATACGGTCACACCTATCTCCCATACAGGTGGGCAGAGAATAAGAATTTCACGAACACGGAAAAACACGAAACATTGGTTAGTAAGTCAGACTGCTGAGGCAAGGGCTTGGTTCGATATCTGCCTAGAAAAAATATTTGTAGGGTGAGCATAAGCACATCTTGTGTTTCTTTACAAAAAAATCTATGTAAGTATATATTCACATGTATAAATATAGGTTGTCGGCCGTCTGGTTACCATAACCCAAGCCCTTTTCAGGCTTACTGGGAGCAGATGGCGGTATGTGGAAATTTCGCAAACTAAAAAAAATACATACCAGTTTCCATATAAAAATTGTACACCGACATAATTATGATTATCTAACATTTATAAAGAACGACATATTTTCTCGTCACACCGAGAGCGATGCAGACAATGAAAATAAAAGGAACAAAGTTCGAAACTTCCGGAATTTTTATGTCAGGTAGTTGCGATGCAATCTCAAGTAGAAGTCTTCGTATTGTACATTAGATATTGTATCAGACTGCATCGTCTGTTCCATTATAAACATGCTTCATTTATACTGATTCTTGTTTTATTTGCTTCTTGCAACGACAAATGGAAACTTGGTACCGTGTTTTCTGCGTTACCTGTCTACAACATTATAACCCAATGTAGATGTTACAAGCGACAAAGGAGACCACGTTTTGTTTTATTGCCATTGTCATTGGGTTTCGTTTCCATTTATCACATAATTTCAACGTTCCATAATGCACTATAAATTTAAGTCTTGGCCGAATTCAACAGTGATTTGTGTTTAATTTTATCATGGTGTTGTCATATATATAAAAAAAATTCATTTTCGATACTAATTTAGATAAAGACCGATTAAATGCTTAACAAAGATGTAGAACACGGCACCCGTCAGATATTAAAGGGTCGAATATACCTAATAGTATTAGAAATAATACGCCAATTATGATTACAAGTACAAGTACGTAAAACTTCGGTGTTAAGCTGGTCTACAGATAAACATATTCTATCACTTCATTATTGAAACAGAGCTGACGCGGAGGCGTCCCAATCAGTCGGGGCATTCGACCAAGCGCTTAGTACATACCGGCGTCCAGCTTACTGCGGACCTTGGTTTCCCTTAGCAATCTCAGAACTGTTTGGTGAAATCTTTGCTAACCCGAAGTGTGAGGTTCCAGTGACGCTGGTTTGAGGTCAATCACAAAGTAATTGGCTGCAGGAACTCGATACCCGTGAAATGACGACTGCCCCCTGACAAGGGTATCGCGTATGCTTCAAGGATTTCCATTTAGGTTAACACCCTCTTACGTTCAAGGGATGTTTTTCACAGCAGAGTACCCATAGCAGGTCAAGCATACAGTTTATTGTCTTAAGTGATTTTCGCGTGTTGCGCATTATATATTGTGATCTTCGCTCCTCATGAAACTATCGAGGCACCTACGCGATTTTTTTCACAGGATCATGTTCAAACATCCAATAGTACAAATACGTCAGAAGTAGTGAAGTAAATGAAGTATTTACTAATAAAAAAAATACCGTCTCATTGGTCGTGTTGGTTGCAAGCGTGACTGCCGATCGAAAGGTCCTGGGTTCAAATGCCAGATCGAGTACTATTGGAATTTACTAAGGTAGATTTTTTAGTAGTGGCTCGGAGTCTAGAAATGTGCCCGGTGTGTGGCTAATCATCTATTGCATTATGAGACGAAAACGTAATTGGTAAGACGTGGTTGTGTACTACATTCTTCTACCTACCTCTTCGGGGACTACAGGCATTATGTTACCTTACATTATACAACAGTATACTACTTCTATGAAAATACACTAAAATGTAATATCATACCTATAATCTCCGTAAGGGTAGGCAGAGGAGTGTCGTACATTGCTGCGTTTCACCAGTAACGTTTTCATGCTAGCATGGGATAGGTGGTGAACCTATTCCAAAGTTAACAAATCTGATTCAGAAACAAAATGTGCAAAAACCCACAATATTGCCTCGAACGCGTTGTATCAGAAACAGAATATTAGCTTTACACACATGCATGTACAGTAATGTAGATACATAACGCACATACGCACCCCGCTCCAGCCTGTAACAACACGTAATTGTTTCCTAAACAGACAGAAGGGGAGCTGCATCACAGCATGGATAATTGATCGGTACACCAACATAGTGAATTGTGCATTCGTACATATCCTGCTCATGATCATTCCAAATTAAAATGCACTTGTCAAACCAAACAATTTACAAATTACACTAAATTCCTTTCCCGACATTTTAATATTTATTATTAATACAGTATTTGTTTAGAAGGGCAAATATTTCCTGTTTACTGCATTTTAAAACAGGGGTCTCTTTGGAGATGGTAAACGTTCTTTGTCTGATAACTTAATAAAAATGGGATGACTTCAAAGCTCGGGAGGTAATTTATGCATAAGGACTTTCTCAGTGAAGGGTTTTTCCTGTACTCCACAAAAGACGCAATACAAAACTGTTAGGATTATAATATTTTGATGCTTTTAAAAAACGTGTATAACATTTAAGCTTTTTGTGATTTTGTGTTTATATATGGCGAACAATATATATGTTGTTATTCTGAAAGAATTTTTTACCGAACCCTGTTATTGGAGCACACTTGGAAATGAGTCTCCTCACAGAGTGAGAGAGTTACGATTATAGTCTGCTGCATTGGGCAGCGCAGATTGACAGTCTAACACATTACGTAACTTAATGAAGAACTGTAAGGTGTTTAGGAATATTTAATTTTAAAACGCACAGCGTTTGGAAGGAGGTGAGCCGTCATTTGAACCCACGAGTAGGAATCTGAATTTTAAGTTACTAAGCCATCGTCGCTACTACTTGGAATAATAATTATATTGAATAATTACTGTGAACAGACAATTACAATGCCCGCTGAAGTGGTAGACGCGCGAAATTAGTTCTACGTCCATTCACTTCCGTTCAATTGAACGGAAATGAGCGCGTTAATATACTGGTCGCAATCTGCACGCTTACGGATGTATTGGAACAGTTAATGAACTACTCAGGTGTGGCCGTTTCCATTTAGGGAACGGGTGTAACCATTAACGGTTCCATCTCTGGGCGTAGGCTTTTCTCGCAACTGGGAAGGGCCTAGAGCCCACACCTATATGCAGTCCGATGCGGGTAGGTAAACATGTCAACAAGTAATACATTGGAAATTATTTTTGCCATTTTGAAGGTTTACGGTGTACAATAAATGTATGCTTAAATCATAATATAATATTCGATTAACATCAACTAAGCAAGGGATTGCGCAGTGATGACTAATAGTTTAGATTTCCACCTCTCATACAAGGGCGCTGGGTTCTAATTTAACAGCGCACGTATAAACAAAGACGGCGATCATAATAACTCGAGAACCTACAGATGAATATTTTTACGACAGCATCACGACAAGTAGGTTATGAGAGAAGCACAAGTTATTGAAAGCCAAATATGTTTGTCATTTCGAATTGTGTCTCCTATATTCGTCTCTCTTCATATACTCATGCTAGTTAGTATTTAAGCTATTTGGGTAGGAAAGAACCGCATCCTTCAGGCCGCGATACAAATTAGTTCAATATAAACATTGCTATAAAAGTAAGAATAACGATGATACTGCCCCAAGGGAACTATATATGTGCTCTACCAGGATATAAGTATAATTTCACAGGAAATAGAGAAAATGCAAGTCGCTTGTACAGAAGATACTTTTTGTGGCAACTGCATTCGCAGCTCCCAATGGATCCACAATAAACTAAGTTACGAGTTCTCAAAGTGCACACGACCGACTTATAGCGGAAACTACGTAATGTATTTACAATTTATAGGTACTTCACAAGCAGAACGTTGCTCGATGTTCCAAATTAATTAATTATTTTTATTTATTTATGTATCAGTTACATGTGTGTTTTTTTCTCGTATTAGAGCAAATATATATTTCAAATGATTTTAGAGTTTATTTTTATTGTTTTGCCGCCTTAACCCGCCTTACTCTGAGAGAAGATCCGTGTTCAAGTGTGGAACCATAAAAGGGTTGAGGATAACGACAGAGCGTTCCAAAATTAAATTTCAGCACTCGCACTGGAATTTTTTACAATTGCAGCATTTTGATACTAAGAACAACATCTTATCAGTCATTACTCTTATCAGTTGTTGATAACAGCCGTTCTCTCATCATCATCAGAGGCTACTTAGGATCTATATTTTATAATTGTCCATTGCGAATTGGTGGAATTATAATAACATTACGAAAATCTTACAAGCACATAATTTTGTACTTCACTAACTACTAAATTCAGAAATATTTTAGTATCCAATGCTTTAGGATAATCTATGTTCGAGGCAGACGTAAATAAAACAGTAAAAATACACTAATATACGTAACGAGAAGTGACAAATTCAATTCTTGGACTCTAACAGAAGGTAGGATACAACGACTTAGATATCACTAATTATCAAAATCAGCGCGAAACTTATACTACGTATGTGTGATATACGAAACGTTTATTATGTTATAGATAACAATAGACAGGTGGAGTTTCGAAAGGGAGATGAGACAGATAACAATAACAAATTTCCAACAGGCCCTCTCATTATTGTTATTGAAATTAACTTTGTTATAGAAAAGGCTTTAGATCGTGACGGTGTTGTTGAAGTAAGTAAACTTGTATTGAGAGAAAACAGAACATAACTGTGTCGATAAACAGTGAACTTAAAAGTGGACACTTCCTCTTCATGTTTTTAATAGTGACATTTGCCATGATATATCTAATGTCCTATTAAGTATAACCACAAGATGTAAGTAAGCCACGTGTGTTGATGAGGGTATATGTATATAATGGGATTTGTTTACGTAACATCACGCCTGTAATCCCCGAAGAGGTAGGCAGAGGAGTTTAGTACACTCTCACGTTTCACCGTTTACGCTTACGTCTCACTATGGAATAGGTGGTGAGTCTAATGCCATACACCGGGCAAAAATCCAGACTCCGAGCCACTTTTTTTAAATTTTTATACGTAACATTACACGAAATATTAGAACGTAACGTAACGTCACGCCTATAATCCCCAAAGAGGTAGAGGTAAGAGTAGAGGTAGGCAGAGGAATGTAGAACACTCCCACGTTTGACCAGTTAGGTTACGTCCCGCTATGGAATAGGTGGTGAGACTATTGCCAACGAAACGAAATATAAGTATTAATATTACTATGTATTTTCTCGTGTTATACAAATTGCTTCATTATAACAAGATACAATAAACATTTTGGCTAAGTAATAATAACTTCACGTCATGGCGTGACGGATCGGTTGTCAAAGAAGTTTGTTGGCGACGGAAGACGGGAGGACGAGATGTGAGCACCTAATTAAAGAATTTCCGTGTACACGGATGCGATTATAGTGATGCTGGTTTTTTATCTTGTATGTAAACTGCGCACTACACGAATATTATCATTAATCAGATCTACACAGTTCAATAGGTCATTGACAGTGATTGTTTTTTTACTTAATTTATTAAAAAATTTTAAATCTGAAGTAATTTCTTTTTTGAAATGATTTATTAATATAATTTTCAATTTTGAACATTATTGAAGTTCTGTGGTAAAAGCGGATACCTCTATAAATCTCTAGTCTGTACTTCTACTTGACCACAGACCATTATGCACCTGACATTAACAGTATAAACGCAAAGAATTCTTTAATATTTTGATTTGAATTGATGTACGTAATATCACGCCTGCAATTCCCGAAGAGGTAGCCCGAAAAGTAAAGAACACTCCCACGTATCATCAGTTACTTTTAGGTCCCACCAAGAAATATAGGGTGGACGTATTCCATGTCAGTTCACTAAATTTACAAAACTATGTTAAGGCCAAATAACTCTGAACGCTTTACCGTGTATTCAAATGAAGTATATATCGTCTCGCATTCTACACTGGGAAGTGAGACAACGTTTTCTTTCCGAAGCTAATTTCAAGCAAGACTAGCTCGCATTACTCGGGGATTCCTTTGAAGCGAGGTGTGTACGCACACGTTTCTCATTCCGTTTTTAATTGGTCCTCGCAACGAGTACTCTTTGATGGCAGGCGGTCATGTTCTCATAAATATTTCGAGGAGCTCAATGTGTAAATAAATATGACACATGATATAAATGTGTACATGTTACGTATTCGTAAACGTTAATAATAATATATATGTTTGTCTATTATTTATTAATATAAAATTTTATTATATTTCAACTTTTCTGTAAATTGTTGTGTATTGTTGTATGTTTATTTTACCATAGATATAGGATAAATAAATCATTACTATATACACGGCTATTAATTAAATTCAAGGAGCTGGCAAATATTTATGGCAGAACCAAGAAGTATGATTACTGTATCACATTGTGGGGAACTGTGGGATATACAGGATTTCTCGCAGTGTTCTTTTTTACTAATACAGGACAGCTACATTGAAATTTAAAACTCACATTTTTTGTAAAGAGGTGCGCCCTAAGATTTGAACCTTGGACCCCAGAGTGAGAAGCTGAGTTCTAATCCACTAGACTATAACCTTAGGAGATCCCGGAGTCCTATTAATGCCAAAGAAGACCATCGAGGTGATCTTACTTCGGTAAAAGTCCCACATAACCCGCCAACACTCCCAGGACACGGATACATTTTGAAGGCCCACCCCCCATAAAAAGGCTACCATTGCTATATTTTGTTATCATTTGTACCTACATATCTGGTACGTACATATTGGTACATACATATTGGTACATACATATTGGTACCTACATATTGGTACCTACATATTGGTACCTACATATTGGTACCTACATATTGGTACCTACATACCTAGTATAAGTTCAGTAGAATTTTAATTTGTGATAGCAACTGCGCTATGATACATATAGGTACATCTTACCATAAACATAGTTGCCTCACTGAAAATAACAACTGACGTAATGAGTTTACGCGGAACACAGTTCCTCCATTCGCGTTCACAAGATAACCGAGCTTACAGTGTGACCTTACCCGAGGTTTGTTTTGAGTGTCGGTAGTAGACCCCCATTTCTGATAGGATTTACTCCGGTGATGGTCGTATGTTGAAAAGATTTACTGGTACGAGTAGATAAATACGAGTAGAATCTAATTACATACAGGTTAAACCATATTTTGTAGAATTAACACTACATTTCAGCCCATTGTGAGTTGTTATTGATGGATATTGTTTTTGCAAAAATAAATATATACGGCTTACTTAATCATTGTTGTGAGTAGGCCTTGCACTGACTCAAGAGTTGGGTCGGCGGGCAGATCCACTTACGTGTTCCTGGACCAACGAGCCTACATGTTTAATACGCTCAATATAATGGGTTCATACACATCTTAACGCCATGCCCTTCACGGTGTATGCAGAGGGCACCGAATATCTCTACAGACTCCCTACAGACCTGCCGCGCGTCTACTTTAAACATTAGTTATTTTATGGGTTCATAAAAGTCAAAAAATCGAATTGCCAAACGGAAGCACAGGTCTTGATTTACGATGCCCGTAGAGTGGCTCAAAAACAAGTTTTATTCAAATGTAAATTTCAAAAATGAAACCAACGAGGGACAGTCAATTTGTATTGCGAGTAATAAAAATTTATCGTACTACTCGTATGTACCAATTATATTGATATATGTATATGTATATGTATATCTACCCTTAGGATTATTAGTGTCAATCTACATCGACAGTGCCACTGCTGTAGTTGTTATTTATAATTATTTCATGGTTTTATTTTTATAAATTACTAAGGAACCCCATAACTGAAACAAATATGTCGTACAAATAGTCAAATAAGGTGCAGAATGAATGCAAAAATTGTGATTTTTTATTGTTTGTCTGAATTTTCTTATCTACCTTTATCATAACAATTTCTCAATTTTGTCTTCAAATACATGTACTTATTCTTTGGATTGTCATGTATGGCTTTGAGTGCACAGATAAATTCTATAGAAAAAAGCACATTCATTGTTACTTGTTCGTTTTTCCGCCTAATCATTCTAATTTTTTTTGTAAAATACTCACTTAACCTACTTCATCGTGTATTTAAAATGCAAGCGTGTAGAAAGGGAATACAACGTATCATAAAATGATCAACGACCCACATCTGAAGTCAAGTAAATTACTTTACTTTCGAAATATCCGTTAAATATTTGCTCACCCTGGGGTAGTTTGAATCCTGTCTATCGATCCACGATATAAACATGTGGTGTACACACACGCTTATTATATACGATTTAGAGCCTAGAATATGAGGTGACTTTTTAATACGTTTATTTAAATTTTAAAAAACTTAAGACAAAGACCTCACCACTCTCATGCCAATTCTATAACATTCAGCGTTAGTAACAAAACCTAAACCTAACACATTAAACACTCATAATGTAACATTTAATAGTAATATATTTAAATAGCAAGATTATATCATTGTAAACTAAAAGTTCACTTAAAAATCCCATATTTTTCCACTCCCAAAGCATTGGGCCCCGTTTTATGGTTAAATGTTTCTTAGGAACATCAGTTTAGTCTCTGCTGCAACCTCGCTCTGATCGACAGAGCTCATGAAGAAAGATAGATAGATAGATAGATCCGAAAATAGTCGGACTACTCTGAAAACTATACTATAGATAGAAATACTGAACACGGTGCTACCTGTCTACCCCGTGAGGAAATTAACGTCACGATACAATAATAATAAAATCTGATAGAATTACCCACGGGATTAATACAAATAATGACAGAAACGTCTCATATATTTTCTGAGAATTCGTTAGCTTTCATAAGTGAAAGTTCAGGATAATTTGGATCACGACCAAGACCTTTAAGATGGCAATAAATAGGTTCTTTTTAATAACACGTTCAACCGTCGGGGACAAGCGAGACGCGATGAAGCATTTTTCTGTGATGACTTCTGAAGATGATATGTAGATTAATAATATATTATTATTAAGTTCATTTAAATAACTGACGAATTGTCGGAGTGTAGATACTAGATTCGTGCAAGGTCTGAACGAAGATATACATATTTGTTCAAGAATAAATTACCTGATATTAGTACTATAGGTTTTCGTTACATTTTACATTACCCTGTTGCATTCGGCTGGACTTAGGACTTAATAATTAGGAGTTATCAACCAAAAATATAAAATGTATTAAAATCCTTACAATCTGCTTTCCTTTATGACAAATAAGAATGCCAATATTTATGCGATTTTAATACAAAAATGTACATTATTAATCTACATTATTATATTTAAATGAAGTGTAATATTTAATCTATTTTTTTTCGCTGGTTACAAGCGATAAAACTAGTTATTTCCTTTTAAAAAACAAGAATAGGAGGCACGACATTGACCCTACCCCGTACTGTCACGATAAAGACGGGTCGGAGAGATTTTTCCATGGCGAAATAGTAGCGGAGAATCAGTATACGTTGGGCCAATAAAGCCTGCTATAAGCCACTTTTTCAATCGAATGACCCGTGAAGCACAAAAGAAGAACTAATGCTCGCCTAACCATCAATGGGGATAGAATTTATCGTCGTACCATCCCCTCTTTACGGAGAAAATATTGGTCTTACGAAGTACCCAGACGTGGTTTCTGAATGCCGTCTTTTGTAGCAACGCGGAGGGGTCGCTGGGTGGACTCAAGTTATAAGAAAACAACGCTAATGTTTCAACATGTATTGTGAAAGTTAAATTAATAAATAACAAATAGCAATATTGTTTCCTTCATAGATTCTATTTCTTGTATATTTATTAGCTACTTAACATACATAGTTTATTGAATAGTTATAGATGAATACACCTTTGGCAAGTTAAAGTTTAGAGTTTCTGCAATGAAATAATTCATATATAATACTATATACAAGTTCATTAAAAAAAATGGTATTTACGTTTATACATAATAGTCACATACACACATATTAGTCTGCCGTCAAACGGTAGCATAGAGATTTATTCAGATAATATTCTTTGACATAAAAGTCTCAAAAATGTTGGAACTTAAAATTTAATTAATTATGGACCAGATTCGAGAACTGGGCTGACTGATACGCTTAAATTTTAATGCATTTTTGTTTGAAACCTGTCCTAAACGCTTCCCTCTTGTGCCATAGCCTGAATAAGTGTCTAACGTTGTAAACAGGAGTTACTCCCACCGTACATAATATGTATGTATACACATGTATATAAAAAACGAGCGATGTGAAAACAAGTCATCCTGTTGACAATTGGTTTATTTTGTTGGCGAAGATACATGGAGCTTCTATCGCACAGCTATCGATCATTATAATGTTTACAATAGTAGATTCACGAATATTTGAAGAGTCAATGTTAGATTCATACTAATTGAATGTATCTCTTTATACACGAATATGGTATAGAATTGTCAACGTACAAGGGTTAAAGTAATACAAAATACCCTGCTACCTATTATTAAACTATGTGAATATATGAAGCTTCAATATTCGGGGGGTCCCTTCTGCAAAGTGTGCTTAATTAACGAGTTGTACGTTATAATCCATGCGAAAATGTAACAATAAACCTCCACCATAACCAATTCTTAATTATTGCAATGTTTTCTTCAGACCCCCCGTCGAAATGCGAAAGGTTTGCTACCATTTACCAAGCTGTCTATTATTCGTATAAAATGAACATAATTCCCAATAATATTCATCACGCTAGGTACTTCACGGGACGGGCAGAAAGTGGCAAGTGCCAAATATATCTATCCTTACGGATCTAACGTGATAATACATAAAAATTTCATATTATTAATACTATCGAAGTATTGTTCTTATATAAAGTTTGTGGTATACGGTCGTACATTTCTCTTGATGTGTTTAAAATACAGACATAACCCCACAGATGATCCCTCGTTAATTGTATCCAAATAATTGGATTCCACACATACTACCTTACCATACACCATACCTTACCTACCTAACCATAAATACTGAAATTGACACTGCTTATTATATACATATGTATATCAACTATTTTATAATCTATTTAAAACGTCAGTTACAAACAAAAGCAACAAACAGTTACTTATTAATTACATTTATTAATAACAACAATACTTATTTATTACATTTTTCTTTTATTTATACCGCTTGTAACGTCTTGTAATCTGCAATTGAGTAATAGGCTTTTTGACATAATTGAAGCTTAACGAATCTCTTGAATTTACAAACTAACAAATTTACCGCGTCGTTTGGTCATTTGTTATAGAAGGGTATACTTTGACCTACAAACGAATAAGACACTTTATCGAATCTTTCGTAGCATTTCAAATATTAACTCCAATGCGATCAATGCTAATATAGCCTGCACATATTGGTAGAGAGCGGCTAAGACTCAAATCAGTAGCAGCCAGACGCGGGGAAACCACGGGGATGAGGACATAATTATCCTATGTCCACAGAGGCAAGGGGCGAATCGATCACCCTATTTTAATAGTACCTAATATAGCCATAACGTAGTGACAGTTCGACGTGGGGTGGGTTTTGGAATGAGTGGCTCTTATTCATTGCTGTTTAGTGACTTTGTGTCTTCTGTTTTTCGTTTGTTTGTTAAATTTGAAATTAGTGTCCTAAGCACACCGTCACTACAACACCACCAGTTTTAAATATATTCCCCGGCATATAAAGGATATGATTTAACGACACTTTCTCGTAATTCGTCTCTTTTTTATAACTCCTTACAATCTTTACAAAACACCTGAGCGAACCTAATTAAACTTAAGTCAAATTAACAGAAACGTACCATAGGTCCCATGTGTTAGTAAGCAGATATTGAAATTCAACGATAATATTGTTTTCACTGCGGTGAAAGGAAATCACTGCGAGTTAAATTGATTTAATTTCTGCCACACGTTTTGCAGCAAGTCACGCAGCGCGGCGGCGCAACTTGCCGCGGCAGCCGACCGCAACGCTTTTAGCGCGGTACGCGCCGAAACAATTCAATTTTCGCAACGCTCCAACTTTAAAAGCCTGTTTCTTGATTATTACCATGATAAACAAACAGTTCGCTCACTGGATTCTGTACATAATTTCCTGTACATAAGGTTTATAGCGAAATATTTGCAACGCATACGAAACGTAGTCGAAAAACATAGCTACACTTAGCCATCCACCGAAGGCTCATTCATAAATAAAGTGTGCGGGTGACGGCTCTTTGATCTCATAACTTCTTGATATTTTTCCTAATATTCCTGGTAGATTAAGCTCAGGGAACGTTGGTAATGTCAAACATCATCATGTGTTTGATGTTTCGATAAAATATGATTTTATGTTTACAAAGATTCAACTCTTGACGGCTGTCTAATGGAAAAGGTTTGCTTTTTTTATATTTTTGTGCCCATTTTACTATAGATTCTCTTATTTTATTTATAATAAGCTGGCCTAACAAAGCCAGAAGCTTGCATTTGAGCGTTCCACCCAAAGGAATCTGTTTGTTATCCTGGCACTAATCTTCAAATTTTCCAACTTACTTGCATTTTCATAGTAAGTATAGGTATATAGGTCGTACATATACCTATAGCATATACAAGGATACGCCGGTACTGTAAGGTCATATACCATGAGGCAGTCGTATATGACTGCCTCGTTGGACGTGTTGGTTGCTAACGCGACTGCTGATCTCTGAGAGATATCTTGGTTCAAAGCCCATAAGTGATTCTCCAATTTTAAACCTTTGCAGATTATACGGGCAAACTGAGATCTAATGAAATGCAAAATACTCCTGGTAGTTGAACAAAAAATATAAAAATGTAGATTGTTTTCCAAACATTCCTATTCTCGGGATTTTCGTTTGTTCTCCGCTGCGCGTTAACCGCAAATAATTTACATATGGCGGACGGTGTGTTAGTAGATTTTTTAAATGGAAACTCATTTCAGTTTCCAGTTTTACACATAAATTTGAATATTTTGGCTAATTACATGTTATGGTCTCGTTATTTTTATTATATGGTCACACCAAATCTCTTACGAGATGCGCATAGAACATCGATTGTCCACCCAAGGTATGTTTGTTTTAGATTTGTGAAAACATTTATTCAAAACATTGTAATCAATTCAAGTCGGTTGTAGCCTGTAGTGCGCCTGCGTTCTAAACAAAATACATTTCCGTAAACGTTAACGCTAAACGCTAACTTCAATAATGTAGGAATAGAAATGATATAAGTTACGGAAAAGTAATGGTTCATCACGCTAAGTTCATAGACAATGTTTTACTTACAACAGAACGCTACAGCTAACGGTCGAAGCTACATTTACCTACATAAAATGTTTGTCTATATCTCTACATAAAATGTTTGTCTATATCTCTACATAAAATGTTTGTCTATATCTCTACATAAAATGTTTGTCTATATCTCT
>DWTO01000348.1:0-22409 GCA_018244755.1 Jemadia pseudognetus
AAGATTTACCACCTATCCCATAGTAGTACGTAAAAGTAACTGATGAAATACTGCAATAGGTATATTACACTCTTCCGCCTATCTCTATACCTCTGCGTAACTAATTAAATATATAAACAATTAAAATAGTTGTTATTATTTACCATATATGATTGCTTCGCTTCAACATATCTGAATACTTTTTTGTTTTAAATAGTTGTTATACAATTAATTAAAATACTTCAGTATCAGTTAATGGGAATGTAGTGGCAGAGACCTTAGGCAATTTTATCCCAAAACAGACAGGCCTCGGCGTATACATCAAAGATATTTGAGAGATAGTTACCAACGCGCCGCTTGCTAGACCGCTCGAGGCAATTTATCTCATTGCTCAACGGCGTCCAATTGTTTCAACTGATGCCAAATTATCTCTCGTAATCGTATTCAGGATATCATACTTCGAATTATATTAAATGCAATCGAATTGTATAATTAATTATTTGTGTTCAATTGAATTGCTTAATTATTTTTTTGGATTAAAATGTATCTGAATTTGTCCCTAAGTACTAAAGTATACCCAAAACCTTGTTTTGGTTACTAAAAATTATCGAAATGTTACGGTTATCCAGCGAAAAAGGCGGGTTCCATATATCAATAGACGCTTGAACGAGTTTTGACGGTAATGGCAACACTGAAGTGCTATCCATCATATTTGTTGCTATTAATCATGCGAACCGCAATAATAAGGGGCTGGTAATATTTAGTGTACAAATTACCAACGTTTTAGATATATTTTTAAATTGGGTTAACATCACTTCACGCCTGTAATCCACGAACAGGTAAACAAAGCTTGTACGATATTAGGTATGTACTCGTAGCTACCTACATGGATCGAATTTTGTACTAGCATTAAAACATTACCATTTTTCGTAGTAAAAGTTTTTGGTACAACAAAAATGACGTTGGTGTTTTGTATATCAAAGATTTATTACTCTGCATTGACTGTAATGAATGGGACCAGTCAAATCTAAAAGTTATTGTTATATGTAGATCGAACTACGACCCGCGCGTTTTCATAATGCTGTGGAACCTTCTAGGAAAAAAAAGATTGAAAAAGGTCTCGGCTTTTGTATGTTGCTATATTGATATAGCAATAGCCTATGGGGGCCACAGCTTAGATCTACGATTTTAATGGTAAAATGTTGCTATTAAAATCGTAAAAGGTTAAAAGAAAAAAGAAAAAGCTAAAGGAAATATTGACTAATAACATGTTCTCACGGCGAAGCCTTCTTTGATTTCCAATGATTAACTTTTCCGAACTTTGTCAATCTCTAAAAATTAAGCTGGTGTCTAATTTTAAGTTAAATTAAGGTTGTATATGGTAAAGTACAAACATGTTGAATGTAAATTTGCCCATAACTTATTTCATATTTGTTACTATTGTGGCCATGATCCTCGACTAATGAGCACCATCTTGGAAGGTGCTCAGCCCGGTCTTATTTCGTTTAGTCGTTATAAAATGTATGGATAAATGAAATTTTTGTTCATGTCTCTGAATTTATTATATTCATAGAAAGATCTATTTCACATTAACTCCGTCGACAGCGAATAACAACAAAGAATGAATAAATAAACACGTATGTGTAGAGTACGCGTTGTAATTTGGTGTAATGTTGCTTTTGCTAACAACAATAAATAAATAAGAAACTGTAATTTCACACCTGTAATTCCCCAAAGGTGTAGACAGATGAGTCGGTATCCACGTACCACTAGAATAACGAGACAGTCAAGAATGGATAAAGATATATTATCTACTACAGGAATAAATTATTATTAATATCTTCCTTCAAAGAAGCAAAAACTGGCGACCTATTTCTAAATGGGTCCGTAAATTCTTTATAGTTAATGTCTTTAGTGACGTTAACCACTATTAATGGTAGTAAAGTAGGCGCGAAGATAGATTTTAGGGAAAATCTATTTAACCGTTTATGTAAACTTTGAAAATACAATAAGGTACGCGCGAACTAATATTATTACACTGAGACTGCTCACCTTTCATAGATCTACTTTGTTATAGTGGGTGGGGTTGAAATAAATATTTGTAAGGCAAATTTTACGTGCTTTGTATAACTTAAATAAAAATTGTGCATATAAAATCTATTCTGTAAAATGTAGTGTAAATATGTATATACCGTAAATGAATAGGTATATATGTAGATTTGAAATAAGAACTAACTGGAATGTCTCATGATTTTTTCTGACAATAATGTTTTTGGTAGATTTTAAACAATACAGATTCTTTTTAATTTAATTACAAGCTAACTGATATTGTGAGAGTTTATTATTTAGCAAATCAATTTACAATAGCATTATTCGTCGGGAATTCTTTTTAACTGTCTTTGTATAACTAACAGACTTTAATATACTGCATACTTCGTATTGCCAAATTGTTTCCATTTCAGCTCTTAATAACGATAGAGACCGACCGGCTAAAGCGTTAATCGAAAAACGATAAAGTATATGAATCATTTGTTCATACGTTACTTGCGCATTGATGCGCAAATTGGATTACGGTAAATTGTTTTATTCCAAACTATTACCTGAGCTAAACTAGACCAAAGTTGTAAATTTACTAATGTAACTGTTTTTATCGGAACAAAGCTAGCGAAATACAATTCCTAGTTTGAATTCGCTATGCTGCATAAAACAACCTCAACGTTAGTATACGGTATGTGCCATGACATGTGGAAATTGAAGTGGAATTTGTAATGAAGTTCAACAAAGAACCGGGACACTGCTCACCACCAACCGAGCTATGTTTCCACAGATGCATTTTGTGCGGTATTAAAACTATTAAGTGTTTGAATATTAAATACATCTTTTACATTCTTAGGGAATATTCTTATTCGTTACTAAGAACTAAATTTTAGCCGTAAATATCCCTAAATTGATAACAAGATGCCTAAGTAGTAATATTAAAGTAAGCAATTTTATACTATTTTACTAATAAATTTATTTAACTTGTACTTGCTAAAAGGTTGGGGTTTTCGACATTGTAATCGTCTTTTAATTTAAATTAATAACTCATATAGGCTTAAACGGCTATCGGGTCAACGACTGTATAGAAAGGAAATAGGATAGAAATGATTTATGCCACAATTTATAAAGGTTTAGTTAACGATCGTACAGCGGCCGGGTACCGCGCCATCGCTCATGGTAATTGATCTATCTAGGAATATGACGCGCTTGTTTGTTGCGGCCGCCATTTTGTTTTGTATCACTTTCATTTTGCGTTCTTTATGAGTATAAAATTTCAAAATAATAAATATAAGGAATACGGACAGTAATTGCAAAATTGTGCAGTGCCTTACAATAAATATATATATTTCTTTAATATAAATGTTGTATGTATCTATTGCATGATTAAAATATGTACCGCTTAGAATTTGATATAGAATAGTATTGTTTTTCATTGTTCGTTAGCTGCGCTGTAGTCTCCGTCGAGACCTCACTGCGATCAGCGACAGATTTACATATTCATACATAGATACCTGTACATTTGTATGAATATATTGTATGCTTCACTTTGTATTTTTAGTATACAATGAAGAATAATTACATTGTATTGTCCTTATATTTTATTACTGATCAACATAATTTTCGCTGTTTAAATTTATGGATACGCAAACACGCCTGTTACTCAAATTTGGTATGTCAATTATTCTACAGCTCTCATTTACCTACAAAGCTCGGAACGCCTGTTGTGTCATCCAATAGGTACGCATCTATTACTGAGCCAGCGGTTAAACATAGCACAACAAAGTGCAGAGCAATGCTTTTAAGTAAATTAGTGGGACTTATTCTCAGCATCGTCATCTGAGCGACGCGGACGTGGTCTAGGTAAATGAGGGAAAAATTGATCTGGTTGACGTTGTTAGAAAATATGATAAACGTAACATCCCGCTTGTATTTCCTCGATGAGGTAGGTAGAAGTGTCATCATTATGATGTTGATACTAATGTCCCTCTGAGGGGTTATGCCCAAAACCCCAATGCTGGGCATGCGAGTTGGGCATCGCAGAGCACAGCTCGCACTGCCTACGCTACTGTTCATAGGCGGTCAGGGCATGTAGCTGTGGCTAGATAGACCGTGCCATACCGCGATCATTTAACGCTGGATTCTGTGGTCTCTTTCGACACTGTATCACGCCACGGGATTGGAGAATGTATTCCTACTTCGCCCTGACACGGATTATGGTAGAAGTGTAGTACACTCTAATGTTACACCAGTTAAGTTATAACGTTCCACCGTGGGCAACATTATAATTGCTAAAAATCCTGGTGACATCTAATACTGACCAGCGGTCATACCATAATGGGTTGGCATTTTGTGTTTGTGAAGTTTCTGATTTTCATTAACTACCGTTAGATTTACTATTTCAGCTTTAAATATTTTTTTAAATCTTAAATAAACGTTGAATATAATTATTTACATTATGAAATTTATTTTCGCATAAAATAAAATATTCTACTTCACTTGCTTCAAGCGGTAATAATATTAATATGTAGTTATTAATATCTAAATTTTGTAGTAGGTGAGTTATTTTTTGTGACAATACAACGTAACAAACTGGGAATATATTCTTTGAATAATTTCATTAAGCGCATTTCAAATCCAATTTACGACATCATAGCGACAATAAAATGATGATTAAGAAATTCGTTGGGGTCGTAGCGAATACTCCAGTAGATATTCCGAAAATTGTTTTGTATAAACGACATAGGAATCCGGAAAATGATAATTTAACAAAAGTCAAATCTTATCCTCTCTTATCTCAAATGTAACTTGTAACATTCTAAGGATACGCAAAATTTAAAAATTAATTATGTGCCCGGTGCATGGCAATAGGCTCCCACATATAGCATAGTGGGACGTAAACGTAACTGGTGAAACGTGGGATGTTCTACATTCCTCTGCCTACCTCTTCGGGAATTACAGGCGTGAAATTACATATGTTAAGCTTTTAGTGATTATTTCATTTGTTATGAATACTTTATATTTACTATTTGTTGTTAAAACATCTTTTCATTCTGTGTGTTCTGCATTCCTCTGCCTACCCCTTCGGGGATTATAGGCGTGAAGTAACATTTTTTTTTACATCTTTTCATATTTTCAGATTGCTAAAGATAACGTAGGTACATATAATGTTTTTTATAAAATTGACAAATTCCACTTGCAGGTATTTCCTCGGTGGTCTTTATGCTTAAGCAACATAACATTATTTATGTGAGAGTCGAGCAAACAGTTAGGGTTAGTTGTTTGTGCGTTATTCGATATGGTTTCTCAGTTTCTTTTTCTCTCAGCAAATATTGTTGTTTAAGGTTTTTTATGTGTTTGTTTACCGCAAATAAAACGTACTTTCAAATTGCAATTGGGAGCAATTTTTGCAATTTAATATTAGGTAACGAGCGTTCGTCTCGGGAACGATTTAATCTGCTTGCGAGAGGAAGTTAATGCGGTCATTCGAAGCGAAAAATGACGATTTACATCGTGTACTTGAACAGAATTACAGGATGTAAACCGAATGAAGAATTCTTTAGGAAACTCCGTATTGTTGAATGTGAATGGCTGTTCATAAATAAATTACTAAATAAATTAATTGATGTTGCTAGTCACATTTTATTGTGGCGTTTGGCTACAACCATAACTAGACAAAAGGGAATCTCTATCGCACTTACTTAAGGGTCGAAACTTTATGGAATGGAGAAAGATATATGTTATTGGCTAAATTTTTTCTTTGGCTTTTTCGACCGCCTTTTAAGCCTCCCTTTGTTTATTGCCAAATCGCGTATTACGTGATGTTTGTTTTACATAAAGCTACCATTCCATCTCGAATGTTCTTTTTCGCGGGCTATTGTTATTAAATAGATGTCAGCACTGTCGCCTGGACGGGATTTTAGCGATAAGGTTAAGTAATTTTTAACCAACGATAATAGTTAGGATTGGCTGCTTAATACGTTAAGCAGCCAATCCTAACTATTATCCTTTGGAGCACGGAAACCATCGTTGAAATTTGCCAGCAGCGGTCATCAATCCAAATGCCAACTGCGCTCAGCGTTACGTAACATTACAGATCGTTTGTAATCTATTACTTTGTTATAACTCGAGCCCTGCCATCAAGGTTGCGAGCTTTTCAAATCTGATATATAGTTAATTTGTTACTGTTCTTCATTGGACAACAACAAAACAATATGAAATAAAAATTTAAAATTAACCTTTTATATTTGTTATTTAAATAAACTAAATTAAAATTGTTATTAGCATTGGGAACAATACGGCCACTTGTTCTATGCATACATACGTGTATAAGTTTCGAGATCAGTCAGGAATGATGTTAGCTGATATAATCATTATCAGCCTGTTCCAGTTCACTGATGGACATAGCCCTCCCCTGAAGGGTTACGCTTATAACCTCAATATTGGACATATGGGTTGGGGATCGCAGAGCACTGTTTCTTGCATCGCCTACACTGGTGCTCATAAGCGACCAGGGTGCCATACGCGATAACATAATCCTGGCTTGCCATCAGACTAAGTCAACCTAACATATATCGACATCAAAAAACAGCAACTAATAGCACCCACGCAATACCTGTATAATTTTGAACAAAACATATCTACATCAATATGAACAGACGTGACAATTTTTATACATACAATATTTCAGTCTCTCTAAGTAATTAAATAAAATAAATAATTATTTTATTAAAAAGTTATCACACGTGCGTACTGCCGTTGTTGCGTAATTAGGTCGATTGCAGAGAACTCTCAATTAATTAGACCAAACAACAAGAGGTGTCCCATATATTTACGTAGTATTAATATGCTATTAAACTGTCTATGTTGATTCTCTTGTTAATCCAGTTTCTTTTGTTAATTACTTTATAAGCATTAAATACATGTAAAATTGACAACAACATGAAAAAGCCTTATGAAATATAAATTGGGTTTATGCACATTTTAAAATGCACTTGTATCAAATTAAACGAGCCCGGTAACTAGACTAGATATAAAAAAAATATATGTACCTACATATTTTCCTATATATAATTTAATAAATTTAACGCACACTTTAAATTAATGGCAATTTTCAAAACGGCTACGAGCGATGTTGCTTTTTGAATATCAAAACTTTTTCTGTACAGTTTGCAGCGTCAATTTGATATGGTAAATTCGTGATTACTTTTTGCAAAGTTTTCCTTTACACCAAATTGCGTTTCAATTCATGCGAAATTCATCGTTTTTACGTTAATATTAAGGTACTGTATCGAATATCATACCCGCATAAAGCTAGAACCTTTGGAACGGGTGCGCTTCAAAGTTATTTATGACATGAAACATAATTAGTGTAACGCTCATTAATCCGAAACAGGTTTACCTTGATTAACTAGATCACCTACTAATGAGGGATTCGTGCTTTATATATAAATCGAAATTATAATATTCAATAGTAGGATTTGAATTCGGGACTACCCGATCGGCCTTGCAACCAACACGGCCAACGAGATACGCATATATTTACATAACTAACGCAATATTTCAAAACGAACGTACCGCGGCTTTGACGCGCTATATGTGTTGTTGAATACGAAATGCTCTACAGTGGGTATGATATATTACAAAGAACGTTAGCTTTGTAATATTGTGTTTTCTCAAAGTAGACCGTACTATTAAGAATAAAATATATACAATATATATTAAAATAAAGGTCAGCTTTATTATATTGGTTTTTACTAATGTAGCCCCCAATATTACTAAGTATACAAGATATATTACAAATTTGACTACATTAATAATAAGAGGTGTCCTTAAAGTAACCTACAGTGTTTTTAAAAAAACGAAATTAGGTATATATTTAAGGTGAAGCTTTAGGTTTTAATTTATTCGAATTAATTATTCACTTCATTAATATGTCAACATTTTGATAGTAATATATTCGTTAAAAATATACCAAAATGTCACCAAGTATAAAATATATACAATTAAAGTCAAGGTATAACTTGCATTTTTTTGACACCAAATCCCTTACAGGGTAGGCAGCGAGGGCCGAATGCCAGAAATTTCTATTTGTTACAGACATGCCCTACCTTTTCTACAAATAATAATACGGCTCAAAGAAAAAAAAGTTTTCAGAATCGCTGGTTCTATCAAATAAAGGTAGAGGTTGATATTGTTAGGTTAGGTTAGGTTAATTTTTTATGTAGGGACTGCTTAATAATACTTTCCAATAGTAAAACGTAACATCACACCTGTAATTCACAAAAAGATACACAGAAATAGACAAAGATAGATATTTATGTCTGGTGTCCATACACCAGACACAAATCTAAACTCCGAAAACTACTAGGAAATATAACCAGAAATCCTATGTTGAAAATATCGAATAGTACCCGACAAGGTATTGAACCCAGGACTTCTCGATTGGCAGTTCGTTTCTAACTACTCGATAAACGAGGTTGGCAAGAACATTTTAATGCATTCATTTATATCAAAAGGTATAATTTACTATGTATACTTCATTTCCTAAAAGCCAACCTGAACATACATTTCTGTTTACTTGAAACAATCATCCCTCGACCCCCAATCTCGTTTCCCAAACGTCTTCCCCGGTTCTCTCCAGACAGATTGTTTAAAACATCGCATAAAGTTTAATTGAATGTGGAGTAATATTTGTTTGACTTCGCAGAGGTCCATGTTAAGTTGAGCTTGACATCAGCGAGTAACGTATCAACACGAATACGACATATTTGTAGCTACGGATTGGTAGCGAAATATTTCCTATTTCGTTTTAAAATCCGCTTTGTATCCACAGTAGTCACATTTCCAATATTGCCGTAGTACCTTAGTGGCTAACGGCTACGGTTACGGCGAGCTACGAGCGTAGCTTCGTAGCTTATGTGCAGTTGACTGAAATAGATTCATTGCGTAGTATGTCTTTGATTCTTTGATCCTATAATTTATTAATACAAGTTTGATGTACTTTGTTCTGCTGAAAGAGAGCGAACTTTTTAATATTTTGTTCTATTTAATCTAAATGGCTAAACTGAATTGTTGTTAAGTATTGTATGAAGAACTAAATGTTTAGTATTGTAAGGTTCAATACAATAAAAAAAAATTGAAACTGCTTTATTGAGTGTACGTTTTCCATAGCATGCGACTATTAATAGCATAACAAAATTGACAGCATTATAAAATTGTAAAATTATGTTGAAAACAATTAACGTCTGCACATTTTAGTTTCAATGGACTTTATATTTGTCTGTTACGCGTACCATTAAACGCAAGTGTTTTAAATTGTTTATTTTTATGTATATTATAAAATTGTTCTAACGTGTGCCATGAAAAATACATGAGCAATGTCAAGAGTTCGCACACGTAACGTACTTGAACATTTCCAGGCTGACATTAGCCGTAACTCTTTCCGTATTTTCTCTAAAAGTTAAATCGTCTGTCCCGAGGTATTTCTATGAAACTTTAAAGATTGTTAGTACCGTATTAACTTTACTTAAGCTTATTTCTGTTCGTTTTATTTTACGTTACAGAAATACATTTAAAAATTTTATTTAAAAAAATCTTTATAACGGATATAATAGCTGTAACAAAAGAACTAAAGACAATATAATTTATGTGATTTGAATACCCCTGAGATTTATGGTAGGGGGGCAGGTAGGTAAGTAACAGCCATGAAAGAGCGAAGAGAATAAAACTCACTGAGGTAGAGAAATGTCTTATAACGCTATTTCTCGTACATTACTTTATTAAACGTTATAAAACATTGATAAGATATTGTATTGATGTGATTATTTATGAGTTCATATAAACTCACGAATAACTAATAATACCATTTGCTAAATAGTCTAATTACAATATTGTCGTTTTTCTTTAATTTATTACATGCCGTTTATTAAAATATTTTGTATTTTAATGCAATTTCTTCGTGTTTATGTCAGTTTACTCCGTAATTAATAAAAAGGAAGCTTTTGCGAGGAGTCTTAGGTGACTCCACCTACCGCTACCCGGGGCTGCAATATGACGTAAATGCGTTCAGCACACTTACCTTTCTCTTATTGCACTAACATAATGTTAAAACATTAATAGCTTCAATTAAATAACTACAGACAGTAACATCAGTAACATCACGCCTGTAATCCCCGTAGAGGTAGGCAGAGGAATGTAGAACACTCCCACGTGACCAGTTATCTTTACGTCCCACTATGGAATAGGTGGTGAGCCTATTGCCATAAAAAATGTAAGTAAAATACCTCAATTGCGTCCTTATTTAATTAGTAGAAAAAAGTTAAGACATTCTTCAAGAAAAGATTATATTGTTAATTAATACTGTTCATAATAGGGTATAATCTTACCTACCTGCCTACTGGTATACATGGGGTGAAGTTGACTCTGCTATACAAAACAACGTGGAAAGACCGCATTACTTTTTACATTACGTTAGATACGAGCACAAAAACACACTCCTAAACAAAAAGATGATTAAATGGATGCTGGGAACGACGCACATTACTTTTACATACATACGTACATATTGTGGCGCCTACTCCCCATAGGGACAGATAGACACTTTATCAAATAATATAATATCAAACTTCTGCAGTCCTAATAATCTTTTACATTATTAGTCAAAAAGCTCGTCTGTTAAAACAGTTTTTAAAATGGCCTGTTTTAGGACCTCTGCAATTTGATCGAAGTACTTTCACCTATGTCGAGCTTTTACGACTTTATTATTTACGCTCGCCTCATATATTCGTATTTTGACTTTACTATGATTCAATTTTTTTTCTTCACGATCAAAGCATCTAATCAACTCTTTGTTCAACTATATCTTTCACCCGTTAGTTTAATGAAACAAATTACATTCATATATGACTTCTGCGCTTCAATATATTTTTAATATAACCAATTCACTAATAGACTCATGTTAATTATAAATCAGTTGGCATCTTATCATCATTAAAGTTGCAAATAGTTTTTAGAAAATAGTAAAAAAAAATTATACATGAATTACTGTATAATTGTTGTTTTATGACATGACAGGTGAAATTTCCCACATAAAAATTTATTTTATTTATCGTTAATAAAAGTTATGAAATATCAATTTGAATAATTTGTTCGTTATCTTTTTCACGATCGGCTCGAGTCGCGGGCTTATGGAGTTTTCTTATCTAGATGCCATTTGTCTTTATTATATCTCGCTTTTATACGGTTATTAGTTTCATTTTAATGAAACAATCTATTCCCGTATAATAACAGGAAAAATTTTGTTAAGTTTACTCTTCTTGCTTTGAAAAGTAAATTCCATTAAAATGCTAATTCATGAACAAGCGAGTAGAGACGGAAACCATTTCAATCATTGCACAAATAATCTTGTCTTACGAAACATTAACAAGGAGTATACGAATTGTTTCATAATAATTAATTAATTAATTTAATTTTTTTAATGCATGAAGTGTTTACTTCTAGAAGGACTTTTCACATATATAAGTACCATTTATTTAGAAATTTTTGTAATTAGTTATTTTATAGTGTATTGTCCTGTTTAGTAAACCAATAAAATAAAATAAAATAAAATAAATAAATAAAGTAACTACTCTGGACGTCCAAAAAGGTACGAAAGAAATTCACCTCACCATGCCCCCAACGTTCCCGTTCCATTTTAATCGTCTTGAAGCTATTAAAGCAGCAACGCAGACATATTAATAAGCGGACTGACGGTTAGCGCGTGTAAGAAGGGTTGTTTATAATGAATTGCAAAAAGATAATGAGGGGTTTCCATAACGACTTCTAACAGCCGCAGATTAGCTGTCGCGCATTGTGTACGCTTCGAATTAAACATAACAATGACCCTTTTCCCCTTTTTTTCCAGCTCGTTTAGACAAAAGTCGCTCTGTTCCAGTAGCCTTAGGGAACATTACAATTATGCGTACTTTGTTTCCACAGTTTGGATGGATGCCTGTGGAGTGTGGATGGATGCCTGAATGCATGGTAAGTACGAAGCAAATTGATTTCTTTAGGAACATTGCAAAGTCGAATATTTCATCGTTGTTGTTGTTATGTATCAAACAACTGACATTAATATGTTGCTCCGAAATAATGAATCACATATCAAAATAAAATTATCCCAAGAATCCCGTGTAACAAATAAATACAACACGCGAAGTAATTTTTTCCAATCAATCATTTGTTTATTACGTTACTGAGTGACTCGTAGAATTTCAGTTACAAAGGAGATATCTTTGAATGTGAACTTTATTGCTATATCAGAAGGTTCAATTTCGGTAGAAATCGATTGTCCCAAAGGGATCCACAGCCAATACAAGCAGTAAGCAATGAGGAAATCATTTGGTACTGAAGCGCTCAATCTTTATATAATTTAATTTGAATTTATCAACTTCTTCGAACCATGTTTACATAAACATGACATTTTCCCGGTACCGTGCGTTTAAAAGGGAAAAATTACATAGAAGTTACAAGAAATAAATAGACCTTAATTCTACCAGTGATTCTAAATAAATATTTTGTCTTTTTTCCTGATGCTTGAGAAACACTGAATGGGATTGAAATAAACTCTTCTATAAACAAAACTTTCATGAATTGAGCGTTAATAAAAAGAAAACAATATCTATACGGTAATCGTATAAACTCGCATGAAACTGTCCTCCTTTATAATAATTTATATATCTGCTTTTATACCGACCAGTTTATATTTCCCTTTCCAATAGTTATATGTAATTATCGATAAGTGCCACAGAGAAATATACACTTTCTAATCAATGTAACAAAATGACAACCGGCAGTTGTAAAATTTCTTCCAAATACCAAACTCAAAGTTATATATTAGTACCTAATACAAAGATAAATACGAAGGTTGCATAGCAGACAGTAATAACGCTGTGTTTGAAGAAAATCCAGTGAAAGGCAAAAAAAGTATCTTGCTACCATCTCAATTCACACAATGTATGTTATATTCACAGTACATGTCGTGTCAAGTTTGTAGCGCGGAGCGCGCGCTTGTATAAAAATCACGCAATGTACGTTAAACCAGCCGTACTTTCGTAGCAATATTACGTAATAAATTTTCTTACTGCTTCTCCGACACAAGAACGGGGAATTCAGTGCTATCTATGTAACATTAAAGTTGAGTTTCCTTTGGAACAGATCTATGCAAGTGATCGCGTGACGAGGAAATATACAAGGGCCTATATATACAAGAAATAAAAGCAGGGTTGTTTCAGAGCAATAAGAAACAAGTTTCATTTAGAAGTTCCTGTGGGTACATAAATGACGCTTTATTTGTGAGTTGTTGTACATATTACATGAAGTTTATTTTTAACTTATGCGCTTATATATAAGAAGTATACGGAAATGAAAATGGCCATGATAATAATATAACTGGAAAAAATATACAAAAGTTTATTAAATATTTTATCCATTCATTCAAGCGTTTTTTTAATCACTTATTCGTCTGTCACTGTTTGTATTCATCCTTCCAATCGTTCGCTTATCAACTCATTCATTCGATTGGTTAATCATTCGTATACAAATATATTCAGTACATCTTAAAACCCTCCTCGAACCTATACGAGATAAACCGTCATACAACAACCAGTGCGATGCGTTTCTGTTAAAGACCTTAAACAACTTTTAGAATTAGGAACTTGGCGAAGGACAATGCCTAACCACTCGAGTGCACAGTGCTGATTCTATGTATGTATGTGACTATATTATTATGTATATATGTATCTTGAGAAACATTCTCTACTTGCGTTAATTTAGTCTTAGCTCACAAACGGAAAGCTCCAATATAAAACATAAAGCATTTAAGCATCTCAAAGCAACAAATATTTTGTGATCTATTTTTCCACCAATTGTATTATACTTCACATATAATTAAGAATGAGCCTATTGTCGTACATTGGGCACAAATCCAGACTTTGGACTGCTACTAAGAATTTCAGGTTAAAATAGCCCAATTATACTTTTCCGACTCCTTGTACAGCAGTAGATAGCACAAACACCACACAAACAAAAATCTTTAAATACTAAATCAACAGTACAAGTTAAGAAAACATATTATCAGCGGCATTCCTATCCTAAAAACGTTCATTTCCTTACAACTGTGTCAGTGCTACAAAAAAGAACGCCAAATAATTAACCAAAACTGCCCCCGAATGATTTACTAGTTCATTGTTTTTGCGCTGGATCTTAGGAAATTTCGCTGGAAACCTTTTTATTTTATTGACTCGGATTTCGTGGAATGAACAAATAATCTTAGCTAACCGAGTTTTACAAGACGAGTATTTCAACAAATACTCGAATAAATAAACCACAAGACGGCTCAGAGTGTGCCCTCATTTGACAGCGCCTAAACTTAAGCAGTTTTCCTGCACTCGAATTACCTCAACAGTAATACCTTAACGTACGTACGTGTGCGCGGGAGAAACGCGAGTCTCTACTACACCGGAAGTAGGGCTTTATGAATTAAGATTTAAAAACTTTATTCTTATTTTGATGAGATACGAAAGGAAAGGTGTAATTGTCACCAGATTTGTTTGATTATCTGTACTCAATATTGAGTGAGCCTAACGCGAAGACAGCATACAATCCTCCGTAAGCGTAAGTCTTTTGGACCGTAAGTTATATTTAAATCATCCGTATTCAAATGTACAAGATTGGAACTGCGCAACTATGGAGTTCGATACGGTTAATCCCTGATGCAGACGTTAAAATATCACCAGAAATACCGTTCGTGGCTTTTTTCTGTACTAAGCTTAAGAAATCGTTCGTAAATGAGAAGAGACTCTCCCACGAATACGAGAGCAAACACTTGTATAAATAAGCCATAAGCTGTTTAATGGTGTACTTTATTTTTATTTATATCAATTGCCTTCAAGCCCGCTGTTAATACCTCAGCCTCGCCGACCGACGACGTTCCGGGGAAGTGAAATTGTCAGCGAAAAATAAGATACGATAAGTCCTTTAGCAGCGAGATTAAAATGTGTTACAATTTGGCACATTTAAAAAGATTTTCATTTAAGCGACGCGGTATAGCTTTTTATGTAGTATTCAACCTCGACACAATGACTACTGCCGTTAGTTCTAGACTTAGGTAACTATTAAACTAAGGCATTCAAAATTATTCGTAAAAGGTCAATTTTTAAATCACTGTCAACATCATAATCCCACCACAGGCATTTAATATAAAATCCCAAAACTAGCCTAAAAATCAAATATAGAGCCAAGATTTCAGACTTACAGTATTATATAATAAGGGCTAATAGAGTCTATTAGCCCTTATTCTATAAAACTATACATCACGGTCAACTTGTATGGCTGACGCTATCGTTCTTTTAAACGTGTTAAACATAATTATCCGAAATTATTCTTCTTTTACGTATGCAAATGAAACCATATACGTACAAAGCATATATTAAATAACGAAGCAAGGGCCGATTGACGGTACCCTTCAGTATATATGTATATTGAAGAATAACCTAACTACATTGAGAAATATCTTGGGAATAATTCGTATACGCAAAGCGAAATATATCAAACAATGTAACGACAATGTTTAGTCGATCTGAAGGAAACATCAAAAAGGTATAAGTGGGTCATCTGAGAGGGTTCAGTATGATTCAATATCCAAAAACATCGCAGAAAGGTTCCTATTAAAGATATTCATAGAATTTTCGTTGCGATGTACAATTGTTTCATGTAGGATGAAATTTATGAAAATGGTTTCTCTTTGTAATAAGAAATTTCAGGAAGAAAATTTAGGATTATTTACGCTGCTTTATTGTGATTTTAATTAAAGACACCTTGACTGATTTATCCCTGAAACGGATCACAAAAATTAAAGGTAATTTTTTTTTATTCATTTCCATGTCAGATATCTAAATTGATGATATAATTGATATATATTACATATTTATTTGATCTGATCTTGATATGAGTCACGGAAAAAAACAGAACAACCAAAGTTGCAAAGTTGCAAAAAACATTATTCCTATTTTAGTCGCCGAAACATAGGAATAAGCTTTTTTACATAGACCTCCTAAGATGGAACGGTACATTTCTTTAGTTACCAAAATGCGATAGCACCGGATTTTGAAAACGAAACCAGGACCTCTCAATCAGCACCCGACCAATAACCAAGTCATTTTAACACGTTTGACGGCGCGTCACCCGGACTTGGGTGACGGCTATGTTTCCATGGTGACCACGTCACCCATATACGAGTATGGGTGGACAAAAAATAATATCAAAATTATCTTTTATTCCAAGATGTTAATTCAAACCACTAAAGCATAAAGTCCAACAAAATACATTTCTATTAAAATATCTAAATCTACACTTACATGCGCAACCGATGTCTCTATATAATTTCATTGCCTTCTCCGAATTTCAATTTGGAATCTTCTAAGCGCAGAAATATCCCCTGCGTACAATATTCGCTCAGAAATTTCTAGGATTTCTGGAAAATTATCACAGCAATATCTATGAATTCACTTTATTGCTTATTTTAGCATATTGAATATATCTGCAGATATTTCATACGGTGCATACCTCTCAAAAGGGTACAATACTTTATTTTGCGACACCAAAACCCGGAGGGATCAAATGAGTGGCTATTTGAATATGTATGAAGTCAGTTTTTGTTTTGTAACAACGTATATCTTTTGTATGGAGAGGATAACATTTTGATAAAGTTTTTTTCAAAGCATGTTTTATATTGCTTATTATGTTCGAACATGTGTTCAGTAAACCTCAAAGAGTGGAATTTCAATACGAATTCAGATAATAATTACACTATTAAATAACACTCGTGAAATCACTATTGTTTAATGAACGATGCGCATGAAATGAAATAAAATCGTATGAAATTCTGATATTCCATATTTCCGCGCTGAATTTAACAAGGATATCCGGTCGCCTGGTGCTTGCTTTATAAACCATTGTTATAGGAAAATACGATTTATTAATATAAAATAAGGGAGCTTGAGCTTGAATAAGTAGTGATAGTCTAGTGGTTTAAAAAACCTACTTATTTCAGCAATTAATTACCATTGCCCATTGCGCCAATATATAGCCTAAGTGAGAATCGAATCTACGACCTCCAACTCAAATTCGCTAAGCACTGAACTAATGAGGCAGTCAATCCTTGGCAACGACGTTAATTGGGAGTAAACGAGCTGCCGCCTGGGATGTAGCACGCCGCGCTATAAAGCATCTAATCACTTTTCTCATGAATAATTCCAACTAAATTTGCCCATGTAAAAATTCCCATTTCCCAGTGACTGTCAAGGTCACCTCGAAAAGTAATATTGACAACCTGATAAATACGCAAGTGAATTGAATAAGCGAGCAGAGAAGGGCAGATATCGTCGCCTCTGTGAGACACGTCGGTGGAATCTTATCATTTGTATCATATTTGCTTTCAATGTAGACCCTTGTCAGTTAAAACTTAGTTGGAACACCCTGTTTATCTACTATTTCTAATACAATGATATCAGTAATAAGAATATTATATGTAGCTTATCATAGATGCAATAAAAACTGTCTTATGGCAATCAGACATCCTATAAAATACGTACGTATACACAAATATTTGTCCTAGGTGGAAAATGAACTACCGCAACTACCCGTTTAAAGGCCAGTTTCACTAACCACTGCACTCGTAGGTTCGCCAACTAACGTACCATAATCAAAAATCACCAAGGTTACTTAATTAATATACATGACAACATCTCCGTTTTAATGATTTATGTTTTGGATTCGAAGTCGGCCTTTTTCCAATAAGTCATTGTTAACAAAGATTCGATTCTCTGTGAATTACCTTAAATCGATAAAGTTGGGTGAGTAAAATAAAGATAAGTTGAGAATGAAGTTTCATCATCCGGGGATAATTCAAAAACGTGATGGCCGAACTTTTCCATCCTGGAGATTCCATGGCGTCAACAATCCTCGACGGAATTATCAAAATTAACTTATTACGTTAATCGTCTTAATGGCGTCTTCAAAATTTTATAAAAATAAATGACTCCCCAATGATAACATAAATTTTCTTGAAGTTCGGTTCCAAGCGGTATTACATAAATGGAGGACGTTTGATGAGTAGTTCTTAGGTTCGAGAGCTCGGCTGGGGATTAAGTAGAGATATGATTTGCTAGACAAACTAAATGGCCGAGGTTTCAAAAACTTTAAACAATTTTAAGAGTGAATGTTGTACCTGCCTTGATCACGAATGCTACTTGAAGATATATGTACATATGTACAATTAGTAACAAGTTACGTTTTGTTTAAATAATACTGGCAACCCCTATATTATCACTGACCGTAGTTTTTTACTCAGAATACGAAATTTGAAAACATCATCTATCAAGATATTCAAGCGCGGATGTAAAAATTGCATTATTAATTTTTATTCAAGTTTTTTAAAGCAAAAAACTAAGAATTTCCCGGTCTTTTTCCACCCCTTCACAGAACCTGAGAAGCTTACTTTTCAGAAACAAACAACTTCGCGAGAATATTTCTGAATAACTAAAGAGTTTTATACAAAAGCGAATACAAGCAAGTTATACCAGCCATAGTTATAAAAGTAACGTTGGTATCTTTTCTTGAAACGTCAACTTGAATAAATGGAGATAACTGTATTGTGTTAACTTTGCTTTTGTAGAGTAAAATATTACCTACCTACCTAGATTATTTATTTTAAACACAAATCTAAAAAACGTTATGTAAATAATTAATAAAGCCTTTCTTCAAAATATTTCTTTTATTTCAATATTACCTACGATGCTGTGCGTGGTATTTTTAAGCGATTTACAGTCTTCTGCAATGTGAGTATTTCCCATGTAATCCAAGTCACTTCAGAGCCTGAATTCGTCAAACATGTAAATAGCAAGCAATTGTAACTGGTTTTAAAATACAAACCTGTTTCTTTTACGATTAGCGGCCATACATATATCCGTCATATGCATTTGTTTTATTTAGATATGTAAATCAATCAAAATTAATATAAAACTATATTTAAGCCCCATTAGAGAAATGATAGCGAGGTTGAATGTTCGTAGCTCTGTGCACCGTTTTTTTTACTCTCAGTTGTAATCCCAGAATATTGTTCGGTACCAGAAATAAAAGAAAAGCTTATGGACCAGCTCAGCTCGAGTTGCACTTCAGCCACGAGAAAAGATCCCGACGACCTCTGCTGGCGAAACGAAACTAGACACAGAACACAATGTTTTTATAGTATTCCACGCTAATAAATAGATCGTTAATAACCTGAGTTGATGAGAAATGTTTAATTGATATCTTGCTCACCCCAGATAACGTACAATGATAATAACATGGGCACAATAGCCAATTGTCCTAAGACATCATATGCGATTACAGCAAACTTGCTGTGTTATATTTTGAAATACTTCTGTTCTGGTTCCTGGATCGTAAATAAAATTATTATAATCATGTTTAGTGGGAGTGGGCCCAGGGTCAGTTTATGGTCCAGTTGTTTTGAATTCAATGCACAAATAAAGCTTCCTTAATGTATGAATATTATATACATATGTATGTATATTGATAATATATGTATATTTTCAATGACTCGTTTTTGCGACTGTAAAGTTTAATCAAAAGTCAACATTCGTAAAAGTCCTAAGTATCTTAAGGGAAGTCCTTGATAAGTCAAAACGTTTGTCAAATAAAATAAATCTTTAAATGTTTTATATTGTAAGCGAAAAATTATTCATAATAAAACATAATGCTATAGCCTTATATTATAGCTCTTCATTTATAGAATAATTCGCACATCGAAATTTGACGATTTTATTTGCTAAGAATCTCAAATGCAAGTCAAATCAATAAAATACATGATTACACGCGGCATGCCAGGGAACCAACGCAATAATTTAAGTATATTTCAAACCACTGTGATGCTCAAAATTGATGACAATAAACACTTTAAAATTAAGGTTATTATTTGTTAATTGTAAAAGAAAAGTTTTCACTTTCAGTACCATTTACATGAATAATAATTTATCTTTCTCTCGACCTAATCTCGTCCCGAAAACCTTTCTGACCGTCAGCCACTCGATAAACCGAGTGCTTTTCAAAATTCCAACCAAAGGGATACACTTGGGGACTCTTTTCAGAGCGTTAACAAAATGGCGGACTTTACGGAAGGCTCTTGTGATTTAAAGCGAGTCATAACGGTCAGCTTGATTCGGTTGAAGAGATACGGAGAGTAAAGGAAACTTTAGAAAACGGGCACCGAATGTAGGTAGAAACGGTACACTGTGGCCTCAATTAGTAATTGAGTCTGTTCGTGAAGGTACAAATTCGGCTAAAATCTTAATACACGTCTTTTTATTTTTGACACAGCGAACGCTTGTACTCGTAAGTCATGAAGCTCTACAAATTTCTCCACTTTGTTACATTTGTTTTCAGTCATACATCATGTGACACAGACAATATTTGTAAATATATAAATAGGTAGAATGCCTAGTATTTTGCTGTAAAATGTTTCGTGAGCGTTTAAATACATGGTTCCGTATGAAACGGCTTATCTCACGTACATATTATGTTTTTTCCGGACGTCCCAACTCATTTCAGATCTATACGAGGTCTTTATTCATGAGCTTCCGCCGATTACAGCGAGGTCGCGGTGGAGACTGGTGGCCGCTGCGCGAGCAGCGCGTCTTGATCCTTGAGGTGAGGTGCCGAAGCGGCAGTTTTCGTATCACCACGGCAGTTTTCGTTGGATGCGCTGGCACACAAGTCTTCGTTGTCGTGGGCACATACGGCGCTAACTGTGTCGTACTCCAAGGTATTAACAACGTCATAATTCGACCCATCACGTCTAATCGATTTCCAGGCTGAGGACATGGCCACCCACTGCCTCGGTTGCGATTGGGACATCGACTGATTTCTATGGTTTCACATAATCTTCCGGGTACGAAAATCTTTTCCCTCGCTACAACGTACTCCCGTCCCGAAGCCGTGTCCGTATTATTGACGTGTTCCGCAACTATTCTCGGCTATTCACAATCTTAATGCTGCGTATGTGTAATGAACCTCGCATAAATCCGAAAATAGTCGGGCCCTCCCGAAAAAACATATGTGAATCAAGCCGATGCATTTATGTCCTTGTGTAGTATTATTTAAAATTGGAAGACACAATCCCCAATCAGTGATATTTCGCGAAACCAAGAACGCAACTTAGTCGTCACGGGCAGCAAAGTATCTGATAGATACATTGAAAATCAATTTGATTATATTTAAGATTGAATAACGGGAGGTGAGTAGAGGGAGGGAACGGGACAAAGCCGTTCGCTTTATCAAATAAATGGATACAAAAAAAATTTACTTCCATTTCGATAGGTTCCAAAAATCGAATAATCAAGCCAAAATATCTCTATCTCTTGTAATGAATACACCAGAGAAATAAAAATTGAAATATTTAGAATATAAAACGAAACTTGGTATAATAATGATAAAAACCTCTAATAAAATTACCGTCAAAGTTATACCCCTAAAATATCATGTTTCTAGTTATAAATTAAAGTGTCACGCAAAAAATATTCTCTTAACAAAATGCCGGGCGACTCGTCTCGACTACGACGTAATAAGTGTTTTGATCGGAATATCTAAATTATAATTAAGACAGACGTCGTTTAATTATAATATAAATTTGAACAGCCGTCTAATAAAGGCTGGCTGATGTGAAAATTAAATATAAACAACCGAAAAAATGCTAGCTTCAAATTGACGTACATACATTAACATAAACAGGTACCTATATAATCGTTCCAAGCGTGGTCATTTACACGTATGTACAGAAAAATAAACATTTTGAGATATTTGGTGGGTTATCTTGTATTAACTTGAAGACATACTCCTCGATTACAAATCTGTATTTATTTTAAAATTATCTGCCCATTTATCAAACATGTATACATTGTTTAATTAAATTTACATCATAATAAATATATTAGCCCACGTAGTGTGTCTACATAGTACTTGTTGTGGGAAATTAAATAAAAATGAATTATATTTTGAGGCGTGAGTGTTTTTTCTTACTGATACAATACCGGTATCGGCATGAAAGATCAGCCACCACCTAATTAAAAGTTGACCATGATTTATTTCGGCTCAAAATTATAGCAACGTTTACTTACTCCGTTGGCGCAATGGTCCGAAGTGGATCTTGGCCTCCGCCACGAGAGCTCGCCACTTTCTTTGACGTTTGAATCATGAAATCATAATCATTATAATTATAATAATGGTAAATAAATTTGCTCTCCAGATGAAGTCATCCATGAAGTTTTTATATAGAATTGTTACTGTTTATCAGTGAATTG
>DWTO01000349.1:0-22404 GCA_018244755.1 Jemadia pseudognetus
ATGGGCGGCAGTATCCACTTACCATCAGGTGGACTGCATGCTCGTCTGCTACTTCCATATTATAAAAAAAAAAAAAAGAAGTTTAATTTCAAACCACTAAGCTATCACTGCTTTTACCGTTTCTAACGTCTAATGTGTAATAAATTACTCAATACATTAAGCCTCATAACGCATGTAATTTCCGAATAAGTAAACATAGCAATGTTTTACACTTCTACGTTTCACCAGTTACGTTTATGGCTCACCATGAAATAGGGGGTAAGTGAATCTATTGCCACACACCGAACATAAATTTATACTCCGAGCCACTAATAAAAACATCCCATAGTACCTGTCCCGGATTAGAAACGAATACCTTTCAATCAACGGTCGTATTTACAACCATTCGGCCAACGAGGCAGTCAAAGTAATACTAAAGAATATGGCTGACAATGTAAACTTGTTAGCATCGTGTTTCTTATTGGTTCCAATTAGCTTCCTCAAAGCCTTTGAGATGTAAATCGACTGTAAATCAGCTCAGTATCTTAGAAATTCGCTTGACCATGATGTTATAAGCGATACGAAATATTATAGTCTTGATTGTTTCTCCTTCCAGGAAGGAAGGAGGGTCGGAGGTTGGCTCGTTGGACAACTACACATACACCAGGACGCTGGTCTAGTGTGAATTAATCTTTATAATAAACAACATCCTCAGCCTATTGCAGTCCACTGCTGGGATATGCTGGCTCTAAGAGATTATAGCCATAATCTTCACGTTGGGCATGCGAGTTAGGGATCGCAGAACACAGTTTCTCACATCGCTTACGCTGCTCCGCATAGGCGGCCATGGCATTCAGTATGTCAGTTGTGTCAAAATAATCAACCATGATTAAGTAAGATATTCCTTTAAAATATATTTACTGTTATTTATCGTCAACGTACAAGCGTTTGTTGTTTAATTTCTGGACTCTCACAAGATCTGACGCAGCACTCGGTCTTCTGCCGATCTTCTGACGCTACCTTCTCCGTTTAAAATCTGCTGCTAAATCCATTTAAAATTTAAAGTCTGCTGATTTGTGATATCTAGTCCAAAACCCGTTGACCCCTAGCGACCTTAGGTTTTGCAATAACAATGATCAGTTCGCGGATGCTTCGGTATATTATTGTTATTTTCATTGCTTATGAATAATATCTTCTTAATACACATAGTCTTGTTTATCGCTAATCGTTTGATGTCTAACAAGTGTTTTAGAAAGCGTATCATTCTCAGGTCGCTTTGTAAATTGCCTTCAGTTACCAAACTTCGTTGTATTCTTGTACAATTTAGTATTGCTTAATATCGTTTCAAATTTTACCTATTGTTTGAGTTGTATATTGAGATAATATTGATTTCGGATCCGATTCTTATTGGGTTTCAATTCGAATTGGTAAAATTTCGAAGATTCGCAATAAAAACTTGATACATTTCTAATAACGTAATAGTACGTGCCAATCTTAAGATGAAATTTGACTTTATTTCTATTCAATCATAATTTACATATGTATTCAAATACGAATATTTTCCTGACAACAAAACTTCTAACCTCACATATTTTTTCCTTTTTCCCATTGTTACCTACCGCCAATTCCTCACCATCACCAAAGTTGACTTGTAGAGAATGCCTCTAGGCATTAAGTCCGCTTTTTGAATAATCTGCCTTGTTTTTAAGTTATACAAATAAATACACAGTAAGGCGTTAATAAATAGAACAGCAAGTTATCGTAGGTATCCAAAATCCTATGGGGATTACCTACACCTGCGTCAGGCCAAAAGTAAGGCGCGATAGAATCAATATTTACACTAACAAATCTAAAATGAATTAGGTTCTTCATTCAATATACAGCATATTGCCTACCTCTTCGGGAATAACAGGCGTATTAATACCATAAAGGTACTATTTAATAACGACTAGGATGATTAAATCAGCTTTTTATGGATAATAATAAAGATTCTTGTTGACGTGGGCAACATTTATTGATCTCAGGCAAGTTATTCGCAAGCGGTTGTGTGAAACAAACCTTACTTGGAAAATGGGTTCTGGTAGAGAATACGTAAGTTTTCCGGCTACTCGGAAATGCTATTTGCGCTATTCTACGAATACCTCATATTGCTGCGCTCCATAAATATCTTGGGTATGATAATTCCGGAGCGCTATGATAGATTTCCGGGGGCTTAGTGAAATAGGAATATTTTGCCCTTCCTTTCCAAGTTACTCGTATATGCGCTGTTAATATTTAATATCCTTCATTATAACCCTGATAGGAATAGCCTTCAGGAAACTCACGCGTCTTCAGAATCTCCTTAACGCTCTATATGGTCTGTGAAGTTTACTAATTCTTTACAATTTTAAGCCAGTTCGATACACAAATTCAGTATATATTGTTTTAGTTATGTTTAGCGTCATTTCTCATTACGTTTTAATTCGATAAATACAATGTTGTTCCTATTATTATATTTTTACAAAGTACGTGTTACAAACTAGACCGGTGTAAGTGATTCAAGCATTACAGTAAAAATTGGCAGTATTTTTATCAAAAGACTTTCATATAAAAATAACTTTTATCTATTACAAGTAAACGCTTCACAAAGATTGGTTTTTTATCAATCTCTTTATCTTTCCATTGTTAGACAGGGGTCGAATTTCAGAATGGAGATCAGGACCTTTATGCTCTAGTCTACTGCTGGTTAAATACCGATCGGAAGATGGTCAAACTGTCCATCAATAATCGTCTTTAAACACATTATGGATTGCGGTGAGTAACGTTATTTAAAAAAAAATGCATTTTTATATACGATAAGGTAGCAGTTGGCTCCAACACTAGCGACACTGACAAAGAGCGTAGTTGAATACTAAGATATATGGTTAGAGATGAAAGAAACCTTTGCTTTGGTGGTAGGTTCTACGTGTAGGGAAACCCAGACGCGGGTAGAGTATTCTATTTCTTGGCCATCCGCATATGAAACGTAAAAGTTTAAAAACACACGAAATTTTGTGAAGTTGTAGATAATTTAGTCGGGACATAATCATGCATTCAGTATACTTGATAATCATTTGACATACGGTGATCTATATCTCGTTTTCTGGCACAAAAATACGTGTTCCGAATACATTGTCTCTACATTGTCAAGGAATAATACTTCATTCTATACATGTGTCAGCTTTTGCGATGATTTGAAGTCACAAAGGGCTTGCTTGCCGTTCAATTTTCTTCCCATTACATTTTATTACTGTAATGTTTGTAAACGTACATGTTCGTAAAAAAAATATTTTTTTTATTTCGTCAGTTTTCTACCTCAGTCCAAAGGCTTTGGTACATAATTAGTTGTTATCTCTAACCAGGTCGGGTACCCTAAATAATTTCACTATATTATTTTGTACATTATATTGTAATCAAGATAGCCTTAGTTTTTCCTCAGGGTTTAGGCTGTCACCTATGTACTTAGATGGATCTACAATCTGATTAGTGCCGATTGGAATCGATTGAGGCTATGAATGGAAGACGTGAGTTACGACGATGTATGGGGAACAGTTACTTTTACGTTCCACTATGGTATAGGCGGTGAACCTATTGGCATACACCAACAAATATCCCGACTCCGAGCCCCTACAAAAAAATCTAAATTACAAAATTTCTGTAGTTGCTGACCCGGGAAACGAATCCAGGTCTTCCCGATCGGCAGTCGCACTTGCAACCAACACGACCAACGATGCAGTCATATATGGGTACAAATTATAAATATTTACTTATCAGGATATCATGGATTGCTTAATGTTTTAATAGATCCATAAAAATACTATTTACGCCATTAGCGTTATTTTCTTGACTCGGCTTATTTAAAGACGCATCGCCGCTGACTCAGTAAACATATCAGTTATATATTTAAGAAAAACTTTAATGCACACTACAATGGTAAACTTAAAAACATAATTTTTAATGTGAACGGAACGTAATGAACGTACAACGTAGATAACAAGTGAATTGTGCGAATGTAGTACACTCCTTTGCCATATACGAGTACATATATCAGTAATATATGTAGGTCAAAGCAAACGCGTATTATGTGCATTTAACATGTAAATATGATTTTTACTCTGCCTTTTCGTTGACTGTTTTTTAAAGTTATAAATAAAGATTCAATATTTAAGGCTAGGACTCAATAATCAGATACCGGCTAATTCGGAGTCAGGAATTTAATTACCAGCATATTTGTAGAAGATAATGAATATAGAGAAGGCAGGTCCTGTTTGAAGGAATAAATATATTTGAGGCTGTTTTTTCTATTCCTCCATAAGGTGCCTGCTGTGATGATATGATAATACGTAGCATAATAATTACTACTTTTATTATTCAAACGTTACACTTCTCGTCTCAGAGTAAGATAAGGTTATGGTCACACTAGGCATGTGTGGGTTGCCAGTTTTACCCACCTTAAATTTTTTTATAAAGAATTCTATTGCCTGCTTGTTACCTAGTGGTTTTCTTTTCCTGTTATGGAGAGTACAGAGTAGAGATAAAGAGTAGAGAGAGGTTATATTTGAACATAACTGCGTAAAATATGTAGCGCGTGCCTAGAATTCGAGCCTCAGACCCCTGCAGCGGGGAGTTGAAAATTAAACCGCCATAAATACAATAGATGAATTTGTTTGCTTACCTCAAAAAAACATGGATTAAAAAACCCGTTCCGTATAACACACAACACTCTAAAAAGTCAATGAGTCAATTTAAAGAACACTGAATTGTTGGAAGTAGAACGTTTTTGCTTTAATTGAATTGTTTACTTTGAAACAATAATTTAATTTTCCGAGATTATTATATCTGTAGAGTATAAATTAAAAACGTGATTTGCGTAGCGAAACGAAGTTAGTATTCGTAGCCGCGAGAAGCGTAACTTCGTAGCGCCGGTTCGTAGCGTGCGGGTGGTTCGTCCCGGGGCTATGTCTCAACTGAGCTCACTCGAGCCAACACTACTCAAGCAACGATCAAGATATTTCAATGATTCTTTCTAAAATGGGCGAATGGAGTAACGCTTTTATTTCATAACAATTAGTTGACATCGTATTATATAGACAAATCATTTTTCAATATACAATTCATGTTTTTTGTGTAATGTGATTTAAATTTACGAAAAATAGAGCTCTTAATTATAAATATAGTACATCTTTATTAAGAGACTAATTAGGAATTTTATTATGAATATGAAATTATATGGAGCGTAAGACTTAATTAATTTTGTTTTAATTATGTCAAACCTTAGACAAAATATGAACTCTACAGATTTCTAAAGCCATTCTTGAACATTTTATTAAACGCATTTATATATTTTGGAAATTGATAGTGACACATATACATACACGTACATGGAAAACAAATGAAATAAATGCTATGTAAAGAAACAAAAATATTCTATTCAATTCTATATACATTAAAACGGACAAGACATCTATTGAAACTGTAATTGATTTAGTAAAATATCTCATTTGCCCTTTGGAAAGAAAGTTTTATTTGTCTCGGTCGAAATAAAGATATTTTTATTTGTCTGTCATTATACAATAAAACATAGCAGCATGTCCAGTTGTCTGAAGGGTTTGTCGAGATGTTTCATTTTTATAAAATTTTGTGGTCAAAGGTCCGTTACAAAAGGTCCCAAATAATTTGACCCCTCAATATTTGTCAATTGTGTTTTGTTTAGGTATTATTTAAAGTAACCACACATTATTATACCTGCTTATTGTAAATACTCGTATTCAAGGTTAATTAAGATTTAAAGCAATGCATTAATTTTTATTTTATCACCACGACAGGTGCTTTTCGGCTTAGGTAGGGGGCATCGAATGCCAAATATCTCAATTCTAATAGACCCGAGATCTTTCTTTTACATTCATTCTTAGCTTCATACACGATAATGTTACAGTAATAATGAAAGTTAAAGTAAAGATTTAAATAATAATAGTTCCACTATTATTATATATAATAGTACTGCCATTATCATATATCCTTTTGTACACAAAATGGTCTCTTTCTGAACAATGAGTTCTTTATATTTATACATATTTATTGTTACTTGTTATCGTGTTCTGTCAGTCGAAATAACGTTTTGCGAAAATTATTATAAATCTAAATTATGATTACGTTTTGGAAACCACAAATGTTGGGAAATGGAAAATAATTGTACATTATTCTTACTATATCGAAACATCGTCACACCGTTATATAACGTCAGGTCTCTAAAGGGGTAAGCAAAGAACGCAGTGACAAATATCTCTATCCTAGTTGACTTCATGTATTTCATCTATATGTACATTCATCGCTCTATTTGTACACACACGCCGATTTCGGAGACTTTCGTTGGTCTCTATCCACCCTACAAGGAACTAGGCGAACTACAAGGAACAAGGAACTAGAATAATTTACAAAAATCAGCACAATGACACAATTCGTTTCTTCGGTGGTTTTTCAGTTTAATAAAACCTCCACAGTATTCATCCGAGTAGACACATCTGGAGTGTAAAGCCAAAGTCCCAAAGCTTGTACATCAAAGGGGCGAAAGGGGTTAATTTATTGCAAATAGACCGTGTATTTCAGCTCAAATGCCTCTGGTAACTCAAGTCGACCGGCGGGTCGGTCACAGCTGACCATTTTTGCTAATATAATATGTATTTAGAATCTACTAAAAGAGAAGCATAAATCCGAGTGCTCGTCAATATTAAAAAAAACTATTATTAATATTACATTGTCGCGACAGGTCCCTTTTAGGGCGGTTATAAAACTATGACTATCCTTACAGAGCTGATGTAATTTTATTCATACAGGCACGCTGCTTTTAAAGACTGTTATTTCGCCTATAAGCCCGCATTTGACCCATTTGATGAAGATATGTTAATCTTGGTTTCTTTCGACAATAGCACCTGTCACCATTCGTTTTGCCTTTATAAATGAAATGATATAGGTCCGCTTTTGTGAGCGCATCACGCAAAAACAGTTAGATTTTGGTAATTTATTTTTGATTTTACTTTTTGGACGCTTAGTCTTTATGTTAAACAAAAATTATTCCTTTTATCGTTTCATTAAACGGACAATTCTGTTCTAAGTCGGTTAATAATATTGACCGCCTTAGTATTTTACAGAAATTCTCAAGGTCTTTATGGCTATCATATCTGTCAGGTGGCTGTGTGTGAAGTTATTCCACTTTATTCATTTAATTATTCATTACTTGTATATCAACTCTTATATTTATGCATATGTAATTTGATGACATTTTTTACTCGTAAAGTGTTTACCTAATCCGTATATTTAATATGTTTGAATGATTTGTCAATGTTTATGTTATTACAACTCGCTGTCTTCAAAGGTCGGTAAATGTCGAATTCTCCGGGAGAACGAATGTCGTGTTGAAATCTGTGAATACGACGTCGAACCTATTTGATCTTGTGCAAATAGCGGACTGTTGGAGTAAAGATAAGTTTGAAAGGGAAAAATGAGCTTAATATCAGTAGGATAGTAGAAACAAAGTTGGAATTATACCTGTTGGTAGTTTAAAGCTTCTTAATCATATTGTTTGTTAGCGGTGCGATTTTGGCACGGATATCACGAACATTTAAACAGTAACTGAAAATAAAAAAGGTTTTCAATGTTGTATGATTCAACTAGAGTTACATTTTTTTATTTGATCGTAATATCACACCAATTCGTAATATTCCCGAAGAGGTAGGCATAGGAGTATAGTACAGTAGCACGTTTCAACAGTTACGTGTACTTACCACAATGGATTAGGTAGTGAGCTCATTTGCTATACACTGGGCACACTTCCAGACGCCGAGCCATTACTAGACATTTTAAGTTACAAAAATCCAATAATACCCTATCCGGGATTAGAACCCAGGACCTCTCAATCAGCAGTCGCACTTGCAACCACGACCACACACCCAATCGATCTACAAGGCAGTCATTGGTAGTATATTTTTATTTACCTTAATTTCATTTGAGATTTCATTATTTGAGAAAGGTGTACCTACCAAGGGACCTTTTTTGATTGCTCTATAACAGATACAAATTCTCGTAACGGTGAAATTGGTTTATTGGCATCGTAAGTAGCAGGAATGCTTGGACGAATCCAATTTTCGTGAATTTCGTAAACTGAGCATTCGCTGGGCGGATGTGGCATCCAATTTCTATCGGCTTTTCGACAATTCATGTTTGAGATAGAAATATTATGAGAATTATTTTTTGCGCCAGAACTCCCTCGAGAGCGTATGGCCGAAACGCTATGTTAAAGTTTCATCCTTTTCATTTTATTACTGTGTTTGATCAGTGTTAAAACTTTGAGTGATTGCTTTTAATATATGAATGAATAAATGTCAAATGATTTGTATGTTTGCTTGTAACCGAATTGTATCATGAACATACATAATACCACTATCTATGCCTTACTAATATTTTTTGTCTTTTTAAGTAATTTATTTAATATGCTATTTTATATCCATCTCCAACATCTTTTTTTATATACTATATACTTACCTATATTTACTTACCTAAGTGTTTAAATTCCGGAACGAAAACTTGTATTAATTACACAAATTCTGCTTCTGAGTGGGAATCAAACCCGCGATCCCCGGCGTAACAGTCAGGTTCACTAACCGCTGCAGCCAGGGGCCGGTTTTATAAGTGTGTATTGTATTCATCAAAATTATTATTACTTTTAGATATTAAATACAAGCCACAAATGTTAATGCCACAAATTTTAGTAAGACATGAGAACATAAAGTAAATAAATAAAAAATGAAAATAATGTTGATTGCCTCGTTGGTCGTGTTAGTTGCAAGCGCAACTGTAGATCGAGAGATCCTGGGATCAAATCCCGCGTCAGGCACTATTGACATTTTCTAACTTAGATTTCCTAGTAGAGGCTAGGAATCTGGATACGAATCCTGTGTGGGGCAATAGACTCACTACCTATTCCATTATGGCACGTAAACGTAACTAGTGAAACGTGGGAGTGTACTAGATTACTCTGCCTACCCGTTCAGGGAATACAGTCTTGATGTTAGTCTGCAAATAATGATAGTACGTGTGAAGCCATTTGTTTTTTTAACATATGGGGGCGTGCATACTCGCTTGCTACTTTCGTTGAGTAAAAAAAATTGGTTCCCGGGGAGTCCCCGAGGATCTCTCGACGGGAAAACATCTGATATTATATTTGATTATGTTTTGCCGGGCAGGTTGTTAATATCTATGTATTTCAATACAACAACACAAATCAAATGCTAAGACCCTAGAGTATAGAATCTATATATTTTCAAATCGATAAGATAACGTGAATTTCATGAAAATATTGTGATATTCAAAAACAAGTTTTTATATTTATAGGACTTCATCAGTCGAGTGGTTGTATGCACAATTGCTCAACAAAAGGTCTTGGGGTGGATCCCCAGGTTATGAAAACTATGTTTGTTTTTGTAGCAAGGATTATGAAAGTATGTTCGGTGTATAGAAATAGTTTCAGCCTCTATTCCAGGGTGGGACATATAACGGTTATGATGAAAAGGGGGGTGGGATTATTACACTACTGAATATACTCGTAAGTATCATGTTACATTACACAGAGTCACTATGATAAAGTTATACATAACATACATAAGTATTTCCTCGTTTGATTCCTGATGATTAAGTAATTTTTAAAACAATGGTAAACTAATTTTTATTCTAATAAAAAACATTATACGAGTACCATCAACAAATACTTTTTGTTACAGTTTACATGTATTAAAAGTAGAGGAGGTATTCCTGAGATGAATCAAATTTGTTACATCAGTAACTGGGGTGTCAAAATTGTAATACTCGGCGGAAAATATAAGGTTACAGGGCGTAAGGTAGCTCACACACTCTAGGTACTAACAATGGATATGGAACTGACTATTAATATGTTATTGTTACAACTACAAATACAATAACAAAGAGTATTATGTTATGTTGGCTTAAGGAGAAAGTACTAATTAGGTACTTGGTAACATTGCTAATTTACTTCAGCTGATATCTTAAATACCAACACGGGATCATAATTTTAAACAACTCGCATCTTTATCCGCTGTACGCGGGTCTCCTCGGAGAACGTACGGTAAGAGAGAAAATCATAGTTCGCTGCTCCGTCGAAATGTAGGCTGGAAGACTTAAAAAGTGTGATGTGTATTTGATATTGCAATGATGTCCATATAAACATTTTCAAGCGAATAGCTTTTAGACTAGGTGAATAGTGAGCGAGTTGCCTTAGATGTCACCGGATTGAGCTAACGCGGACCTGTAATATCTCCTCATTAGAATCGAATCTGCGACGGCGTTCGCATAAATTTTAGAAACATTTTCCGTAAGCTAATGCTGTCGGACACTTTTGCGTTTAAGATGTTTGTGTGAAACGTTGTCAGCTTACTGGATAAGCTTTGAGAAGTTTTACATTTGTCAAATTTATCATTAATAGCCAAAAAGTGTAATATGTTTCATTTTTGTTGTTATTGTCTTTTTTTTATAATATCGTAGGTTAGAGTACGGCCGTGATCCTGCCCGAGATAGATCGCGTGCCTAGAAATAGCCTATGAAACTAGCTTACCTTTGAGTTCTCAATAATCTTCGTTAAGATCTGTGAAGTTTGCCAACCGACGCTCGGCTAGCTTGGCGGACTATCACCTTTTTCCTCTTCATTCTGAGAGGACATTTTTGTCCAACAGTGGACAGATAAACATTTAATGATGATGATGAGGAAAATTACAATTACACCATTAACGATAAGGAGGCATTCCATTCCAACATATTTATTTATCAATATTTTTAATCTACTTTAAATAATCACAATTAATTAACTTTTGGCACTGAGACGGTTTCAATTAAAAACCGAAAACAATATTAGCGATAATATATCTAATATTACAAACTATTGCGCGTACTTACTACATATTTATATATGTACATTATGTGTAGAATTTCTGCATATATATTTACATATTACAACTAGTATAGAAATATATTTAATAAACTATTTTCATGCGTAATTAGGTTCACAAAGTAAACATTGATATAAATAACATAAAATAAATTATACGAAGCCGCAATAAAATCAACAGGACATATAACACTTCTTTAGTATCAAAATTTATATTATAATTATAAGAACCTAAAACAACGTATCGAATATTTCCTTATCAATACATATTATAATAAACTATGTATGTACATTACTCGTTACGCAAACGACCGACAATATTTCATTAATAACATTTAACAATTTAAACAAATTAAATTGAACACGAGAAGTAATTTAACGATTTGTTACTTAGATACTACTTTGGCAAATAATTAGCCAACATAATTCGGTCGTATTATACATTTTCAGCTGCAAAATAGGATATAATTCTCGTTTTCGACTTAAGTTACTTTTACTCATATGTTTAGACATGCCTTTTGCAACTATACTATTTGTCGTTCAATTCTAATTAATTACATTATCCGCTAGAAAATATATTTCAGCTGATTAAAGTATTAGGTTAAGTAATGGCCAGAAAACTTCAAGCTTTGCAATACATAGTAAAGCCTGATGTTAAATGACGATTTTTAACTTTAAGTGAACTTGTTCTCTGGTGAGACAGTTTCAACTTCCTACACAACAGTTAGAGAACAAACCATTTCTATGTCTATCAGCACTGGAGCAGCAAGCAGAAGATATAAACGTTGCGAAGTACTCGTGACTAGTGACACAATGTCATACATAACATAGATTGCAGTTCTTTTGAATATTCGATTGTATATTTTGAAATGGTTTCTAAATTTTGTTCTCAATTTAACTTTAATTATTTCATGTATACTTTACAGACACAATTTAGTCTTATATGGACGGAATCTATTCCACTTTGCTTTTTTTAATTTCTAGGAGTTTGAGGGTGTGGAGACACCAGAACATAGCGGATACCACGTAGAACACTTGGATGATGGGCACCGCTGGACTTGCGGTGGAAATGCTTCTGGTGAGGAAGGCGAGAGCTGAACAGCGGAGCACTTCAAGCATCGGAGCATATTTGGAATTATCGAAGAGCATTCCAATTACGGTCAGCGATCCTAAGATGTACAACACGAAGATCAGCACTGAGATCGGAGTCATGCCCTGAGGAAGAAAGGTCTCAGTTAATTATAAATTATAATTACGTCATCATTCCAGGGTCATTACAGGGTGGGAAGAGAATATCGAATGCCAAATATCTTTATCTTTACAGATCTAACCTGTTTTTACATTCATCTCTATTACCGTATATACGAATGTCAATTAAATGTGTAATATTGTATTCTTTATCAGGTGCTCGGGATCGCTATAAAATCTATCTTTTTATTAATCCCAATTTTAGCCCATAATCAGATATCAGTTTTATGAGCGTAAGACAATGACCATTACAAGGTTAAATAATTTTTAGATATTAGATTATTTAATCACATCCTCGTAATATGACATACATACATTTGAAACTGGCCTCTTTTCTTTTTCTAAATTTAATGTATCAATTCAAAGATTAATCCTGACGAGCCTTGTGAAGATTATTGGTCAATGGCGCCATACCGTTTTCAACCCTTTATAAACAATAAATGATTTGCTGATTTTTGATTTGTTTGAGTTGTGATTTGTTGAAGGATATCTATTTACGCCCATCGCAAGGAGGTCTTATTCTTGGCTATCTGTATTGCGCCGTGTTACACTATTAGATAAAAGGACAAAGTTGACATCACTTTTCGAAATAGAATACACTAGGATAAAGAAGCTTTTGTTCTGCCTCAGAAATAAGCGTCGTTGTGTTCTCATGGTCACCCCGGGCGTTCTGACACTTTCAATGTTGTTTTTCACTATTTCTCGAGGATTTTATCAAGACACGCAATATAAGAATTGCAAAGTGCTATTGCAAAATGTGTTCTAGATGGGAAATTTTATGAAATTTTTCTTATTAAAGTATAAAGTTCAACTAAAATGTCACTTCCAAGAAAGTCTAAATTTTTTCTATAATATTCAATGTCGAACAATTTCAATATCGAATTTTGGCCAATCTGTATTAAAATATATTGTAAATAATTTTGAATTATGTTTAGGAGAGATCGTGAAAGTGTCATTTAAATTAGTTCTTGATGGGTTGAGGGCGCGTAACTGGTATTGGTTGCAACAGGTCTCAGTATGAAAGTATATAGAGCTCTAAAATAGTTTTTATGTTGTTTGATACATTTATAGACGCTTGTATAAATTGACTCGGATTATATTTTGACGGTTGGTTTGAAATGAATACCGGTTAAATTCAATAACTGGAAAATTTAAAAATTAAAAATAATGGTCTTGATTGAATTTGAATTAAATGGAATTTATTAAAATAATCGTTCATAATTTATTAAATATTGTCGATTTCGAGAAGGGGGAATAAAGTTTAATTTTGTAAGTTTTGTGTGAAGTACATACCCTTGAAGTTGATTTAGAATATAGTCCACATTTTTACATAACAAATAATTATATTTTTAATTTAGATTACATTATACATACCGAAAAAAAATTAAATTAGCAAAAGTGAATTGAAAATGTGAGTTCCAAAGTTTGCCAACCGGCCAGCGTGGTATATTATACCCAATCTTATTCTAAGAGACCCGAATTAGCAGTAGAACAATAAAAGACTTAACGTGGTGATAAAGCCATAAAGCACTTACCATATATCTCGAAGCGAGTTCGAAGAATCCATAAAGGACAACCGCGTAGTGCAGCACGAGGTAGATATTGCACCACGCAGGCAGATGCACATCGTATTTCTCCCTTTGAACAATCTGCAACAATTAGCAATACATTTAATTAACATTTCCAGAAAAAATTATAATTACACGCCTCAAAAACGCCTTATTATCGTCTCATTATCGCCTGATTTAAAGAATGGAATGTGTTGAATGATGTTAATTTTAAAAAATCAAATTCTGCTAGTTTTGGAAAGTGTTTTTTTTTATTTAATGTATTCCGCCTACCACTCTCTCAAATTAGTGTACAATGCAAATAATCCCGCTTAGTATTTAAACATGTAGCAGTATTACTGTTTTCCTAGTCACCGCATAAGCACACGGAATATATAGGTTTATAACGTTCTTAGTTCAAATAGTACGAAAATCACACAGAAAGAAAAATAAAGGAAGGAGATATTTGAAATTCGGTGCTCTGTACTCTCTACCTACCTCATGAGAGAGCTGACGTGAAGTTATGTATGTAAGAAAAAACGGCTAATATGTAAAATAACACTAACATGTATATAATTATTATACGTTCCAGAATGTATAATCTCAATTTAATGGCAAATTAATTCCCTCACGAAGAACCCGTAATCTGGCATTAGTTGGGAGTATTAATCAATGTCTACATTTGCCGTAATGGCGAGATTTACAGTGGGTTGAAATGGATGTAACTGTAAAATGTAAAACAATATGTAATATACTTTTGATAATATACTTTTGTAATAAAATAAAAATAAAATAAAATATGTACAGTTGACGATTTGTTTGGTTAACTATTTTTCATTCTTTATTAGGTTTCGATTCGATTTTATAACCAGACAAATTTAACAACCTAGTATCACGTAAGGTTAGTAGTATATTGTATATTATTGTATTTGCAATGAAAAAGACTAATCCTGAAAAAGAGACGAAAAATTTTGTTACATGCAATATGCTGTATTTTTGTAGATATGTTATCTTGACTATCACGTTCTAATGTTTAATGATTGCAAGTATCACTGCTGAGGCAGAGGTCCCGGGTGCGTTTCCTGGGCAGTGCGAGGTATTATTGAATTTTTCTAACTTGAAATTCCTAGTAATAGCACTGAAGTTAGATTTGCGACTGTATGGTCAGATTATTTAGTTTAAGAGACATATAAGGTAACTATTGAAAAGTAGAATTACTACACGCTTCTACCTAATCTTTCGAGGACATACAGCCGTAATATCATTTTGGCTTGAACACTCTTAGCCGTATTTTGTCTTGAATACTTAGCTGTATTTAATAATTCAGCATAACATGTCATAGTAATATTGCATGTAATATCTAACCACCAGTACAATAGCCGTTGAGTGTTCGCGACTTCAAAGCTTTGAGTTTCCGATTTGATTCATTACCTTGGCGTCAAAGTGAGCTTATTGAGATTTGAATTGGGTGTGTTTGCCATAGTGAAGATAAATGTGTTACGTAGCGGTGAGGATGACGTAAGTATAATCATTTGGGATAAAGAAAAGATAGATAGATAGCTTATGCTCAACCCTTCTAACATAGGTTTATATAAACCTGTTTAAGATTTTTGTATGCTTCATTAATATTTTATGTTTATTATTTGACGTATTATATTATGTTTATAGGCCTTCTGTTTACAGTATATTCTGTATTATACTCCTCTTTATCTTTCACAATTGAATAGGAATTTATCGTTAATAATAATAGTATAAGACCGTTTGAGTTATAAAAATCATATAAAAAGCTGGATCGCTCATCTGAGAGCCGTCAATAATATGAAACCAGAACTACGAGTTCTTCCATAATTATGAAAGACATCGCTATGAATTACTTACGTTTTCTTTCTGTTCCTCGTAGCCTAGACGCGGAGTGCCTGGCTCCCAGCTGGGTCCCCAGACGATAGCTTTAATTTTGTGCTCCAAGGTGTCCAGACGGCGGAATTTATCTACCACGTAGCCTGTGTAGAAACTCTGAAATATAACAGTTTAAGTGTATTAAAAAAACGTTAAAGTCATTAATTTTAATTTTTTGTTTGATTCTTGATAATTACTAAAACTCTTTTTTTAATTTTTTTCTTTTATAGATCCTGTTTTTTCATTCAAGAGGTTTAATAGAGATCTTAGATGACCAAAATAAAATTAAAAGACGATTAAAATAATCTCCTTGCCAACCAATTCTAAGAGTTGCAGCATAAATTAGTGCAACAGTACAGATGTGATCCAATTCAAATTTAAGCGGCACCGTATTTCCGATTCGATCTTTAATGCTCTTAATTCTTTTTTGTAATCGTGGAAATAAACATGGACTATAAATTTTTGGGTTAAGGTATTTTTGTTTCTTAACGAGACTAGATATTGGTGTAAGTAAATTCCTGTGGGAGACGATAGTGTTCCTGTTTAGGTGATGGAAATGTCAACTAAGCTATCGTGATGCCATTCGGTAAGTACGAATATTTCACATTTAAAGACGCTCAACTGAATATGATAGGTCTAATAAACCACACATAGCGTGATGTTGGTATTTATTTACGTCAGCAATCTCATATAGTTAATACTAGCGTCATATATGTGTTAATGTAACGGATAATTACCTGCAAGTACAACGGGTTGAAGGAAGGCTGGTTGTAGATGAGTCCGTATACAATCTCCATTTTGTCGAGCTCCGGTTTGAAAGTGCCAAAAATTCGGTCCCAAATGATGAGGACACCGCCGTAGTTGACATCCAGACAATACTTGTTGCTTCCTGTGGAGAAAAAAGAAATCAGATTAACTTTAGTCACGATTGTAGTTGGGGCTGGCTTTGGCTTTGACTTTTAAGGGAAGAACAATGACGAACGATGGATGCACTAGAAGCACATCAACCGTAAGGGATCAGGATGGTGATATGATAATGATATTAAAAGAACAAAACATTGCGCCTGTGATCTCCGAAGAGGTAGGCAGAGCGTAATACACTCCCACAATAATAATAATACTACCAATTATAAATTATACAGGTGATTGAATTGAATTTAGTCTAGTGCATGGGCCCTTGCACCTTAATTGTTAACCATTTTAAATTGCTAGTAAATAATTATGAATTTTGAATTATTGATTGTATAAATAAATATTCGGAATTGAAAATTTCATAGACCACATCCAATTCGAGCATGATCATTTTGCTTGGATCCAAATATTGACACGTTTATGTTATGGTTATTTTGAGTGCCCGCTAACTACAGTACTACCTCGGTCGAGTGTCCTAAGTTTGATTTCAGGATCGGAAACTGTTGATTTTTTCTAACTTGAAATCTTTTGTAGTGACTCGGAGTCTGGGTTTGAGCTCTGACTGATCGACATGAAGACCTATTTCATGATGGGAGATAAACATGAATTGTCAAAGTGCACTACATTCCTCTGCCTCCCTTTTCGGAAATTACAGGCGTGCTGTTACTTTAAAAACAAAACGCGTCAGTTACGTGATAACACTACCTTCTTCAAACTAAGCATCAACTAAAGAACCTGTAAAAATAACTTTTATTTGCCATTTTACCAACAAACACAGCATACGTTTTACCAAATTCATTGCTTCTACATATATAAATTCTACAAAGGAATGTTCTTCACTGTTTTCGTATCCAATCATATTAATGTTGTTATATCCAAGGAGGGGCGTGTTTGTTTCAAGACTTGTTGTTTCAAAGCTATCAGATACCTTATTATTTGTGTTTCTTGAAAGCGTTCAAAGAAGACTCGCAAATGTTATTTCTTTCGTCGTATTGTTCGATTGGGCTTTCGTACATGCATTTTGATGTTTATTTGTGTTATAAGAAGGGTCTGAATGTGGAAAAATGTTTGTATTTCATTTCAAAATTCATTTGAATTTCAAAGTTTCATACAGTTTCAGTTGAAATGTTCGTTAACTCGTTCAAAGCGATATTTGTCCAAAAAATAAATATATAATAATGATAATAAATTATTTCTTTACATCCAGACAGAAAAAATACTTGTGTTCATAATGCAAATATTTATTCTCAGTGGGAATCGAACCCACGATCCCCAACGCAACGGTCAAGTTTACTAATCACTACACCAATATGGCCAGTCTAATGGTTAATAGCCGTGTCTTTCTGGAACAAACTATGCAAGTCATGGTGATATTTTTATTTTATTTCCACTGATATATTTTTCGCCTGTGGATATTGATGTACGAGCGTCGTAATTTTAAGATTTCGATAATTTAGAATTCATAGTTGCCTACAACAATAATGAGAAAGTCGAGAGAATTGCGTCAGAGTTGTGTTTCGATAATATTTCATTATTGATCCTTTTATTTTTGTCTTATTTTGATATCATTAGCTGAAACGTCCATCGGTTACCTTGTGGATGAGCGTTTGACTTTGAAATGTAATTTGTAAACTTAGGGCGTGCTCGTTAAGAATCAGTTAAATAAACAATTTGGTGCGTTTGTGCGGGTATGTCTAAGTAGACGTTGGACTAGATCGAGTGGCGTAGCCCATTGACCATAATGATTAAGTAAGGTGTACGTTAAAGAACCTTGAAAGGCATAATTATGTTGGAACGATACCATTTAAGTGTGTGACGGTCGACTTAATCTAACGATGGATAGATAGAAACTATCGTTTCCGGTCATGCAAGTCTGGAGGTACCTTTATAATAAATTATTCATAAATTAAATACTGTGCCTTCATACTTAATTAGAAGAAGTAGTAGCATTAATGCGCGGACCTACTTAATTACAAAAAGTACTAAGCGTTCATTCGAGGCAGTCAGATGCAAGTAGTTCGTCTGGCAAGTTATAAGGTTAATTCTATATTCTACTAACATTTAGTACAAGTATTTGGCCGGCAGTAGAAAAAAACCAACTGTCCCGCATATTGGCGGTCTTTTGGTCATCTGATATATGAACTACTACGATAATAACTCACCGTGATGAACTCTATGATGACTGGGCGTATTGAGTACATATTCCAGGGGACCGAGACTTTTGATTGCCTCCGTGTGGATCCAGAACATGTAGAGGTAGCTGAACTGGTGGTGCATCACGAATTGGGCTGGAGGGATCGCCAGCGCCAAGGGAAGATAGAAGACCTGAGGAATTAAAAATACTCTATAGATTTTGTTCGTATACAAATATGTATATAATGTATTAATATCACCCCTGTAATCCCCGAAAAGATAGGCAGAGGAGTAAGTACACTACCACGTATCAGTAAAGAACGGCAAAGAAGAAGCCTATATTCCTTTAATTACAACCTTGACGTCCGTATCCAAATATCATTTATAAGTATGTATTCGTTTATGTAACAAACAGATATATTGAATTTGAGAAGATAATACAGAAATTAACAAAAATATTCATAATGAATTCCCATAAACACTATCTATTCGTATATGGTCAACATGGTCACATATACTTGTATGTATGCGTGTATTGCTTAAGCATGACAAAAGGAAATAAATTGAAAAAAGTTCCGCTGTATAGCGAGATAGCAGAGAATCCTCGTCCGGGGAACGATAACGTAACTTACATTTATCGAAGTTTCTTGCGAGAGTTTCTCACGATGAAGTTTTGATAAGGTTGCTTGTATTTTTTAAGGGTACGTCTTTCATATTTACGAGTATGTATCATAAGTGTGAAATTAATTTGAAGTGAAGTTACTTATCTATTGAATTTCATTTTGACAGTTACATAGACATTTTAGTTTCAAGACCATCAAAATATGCTTTAAAAATTATATGTTTACCATTGCATATAATATTTTTTTCATAACAAAGGTATGGTAAAATAAGTCTGGGGCTTTAACCCTTTTTATTCTAAAATGATACTTTTGTCCAACGTTGATGCAATGGAAGTGTTTATGTGGACTATGTTTAAAGTATGCAAAAGTAACTATAAGCAAAATACATACAAATGGAAAGTAAAAATTACGTTTAAATAGGTCATTACAGGTCCGCTGTGATAGAAATCAAACCTGGGACTTTGAGCATGACTATCAGTGCCAAGCGGATCGAAAAGAAACATAAATACGTAAATACATATATTAAATAATATTAGAATGAGATTACTTACTTATTTCATGTATTTTCTATTCCTTATTTATTCTATACAGCGAAATAAACGTTATATCCTATCTTGGGGAGGCTTAAAACCCTTCCGAAGAAAGCTAACCCGAATTTGTAACATTGCCTACTAAATCAGCAGAGAAGCCTTATCCCGATCTTTCACAGACAGACATATGGACAGAAGATATTTAGATAGCCCGTAACAGAAAATATGTTTTTTTTCCTATTTACCTATATCCGAGTATAAAAATCACTCTTTCTCGTCATTAATGAGACACACTCAGAAGAAGGTTAACTCTCGTCGTGTTGTTTATATACTTTTATCATTAAAAATTGTAATTTTTTCCATGTGTTTATTTAGATATGTTACTAAACCCATGTAGCAATGTAGTTAGTGAACCGCCATAACGTTAGCCGTGCAGGATGTCCCAAGTTTGATTTCCCAATGATGAATAAATATCTGGAAATGTAACTCAATATACCCGTACCCGTCAGACTCGTATCTTATTTATGCTTGAATCTTATCTCATATCTTATTTATATATCGCAATAATCTTCCAATCCTATTGTTTCAGATCTGTTCATTTGCTGTCTTTGAAGAGTTTATTTAATCATTGAATTACTAAGTGCTAATATATAAAGACTTATATGTGTATATCTTATCGCTTGTAGGTGTGTATTACTGTCAAGTGAGTTGAATGAGGTAATATTAGCGCCAATTAATTTATGAAACTTTAAAGCCGGTCAAGTGCAAGTCGCACTTTCTAAAACAAGGTCCGATTGCGTCCATTGAATATTTCGAAACGTATCTATGTGTTGAGTCGAAATGGAATTTTTTATATTGTACAAATAATAGCACAAATTATTTATTGATCATCACCAGCCTATTGCAGTCCACTGCTGGACATAGGCGTCCCCTACCTATACTGCCCACGCTGGGGACGCGGATTGGGAATCGCAGAGCCAAGCTTCTTTCATCACCTACGCTGCTACCTATAGACGGCCGGGGCATTTAGCTGTGCCTAGACGGACCCCGATTGTTTATTACATAATACGTAATAAATTAGAAGAACGATAACAAGAAGTAAAAATCGAAATCCTCTAAGAATGAGAAGAGTTAAAGACACGCAGCAATCTGGGTAATAGTTTCCTTGACCGTTATAGCGTAATATACCTACATAAAAATACAAATTGCTTAAAGTAAGATGCGATCTCCATACCTCCGGAGTGGCACCCTAAAATCTGAACCACTAGGACATTAGCCTATCACTTTAAGTTTAATAAATATGAGATACTTACAAAGCCACACCATCCTTGTAATATGGACTGTCTGATGCCCACTCCCATGTTGAAGTCTTCCGAAGTGTGGTGCACTTGATGCTGAGCCCAGAGGATGTGGACCTCTGCACAATAATTAATGCATTTCTTGTATATGTGAATGTCATGTTTTGTATATGTTTGACATATTTCTAATTTATTGTTTATTTACGACAAGTTTATAGCATGGAATATACGTTTATGTTAATCTAGTGATATTAATTTCTGACGGGGAAAAATGCATATAATATTGTACAATTTAAAACACCATAATTTTTATGATTGTAATATTATTATTAATAATAATACATTCCTTTTTTATGATAAATGATATATTTTACATGCATTTGAATTTTAATTGATATATGGTTATTGATTAAAAATAAGACATTCATGAGATAGGTACTAATTAAATTTACCGTGGCAGGCTCTATGCATCCAGTAGTAGCAGAAATCGACTCCTAATGCGGCCGCGTACCAGGTCATAGGGTTGTCCCAGGGCAGTTCAATCAGTCTGTAGTGCGCGTAGATCCATGTGTACAGGTAGGATTCAGCGCCTCGCCATATTAATCTAGGGGACAAATAAAGAGTATAAGCATTACAAGTCCTCCTAGTATTTCAAATGCTGGGAAGTTCTTTTAAACTAATAAATATACGTGCATTCTCCTGTATCATACGAATTTATATAATTTTAGACAATTTCCAAGTAATCTGGCCAGTACGATAAGTTAAACAGTTCACTTCGTGAAGTTGCGGATTACCGCAAACGCAAACGATTATGTTTGGCATTAGCTCAATATCCATATGGAGGCTACATTAATAACTATCATTCCCCAGTAGGGATTAAGATAATAACCTAAGATTGCAAACACATACATTTGCTGGCGCCTCGACCCAGTCATTTATCTTGATAACAAGCGACAGATAGATGGATGATGACAGTTCGTTTACTTTAGTATTTTCCATCTAAAAAGTATTGCTTTCAAAATTTCTGCACATAGATAGCTAACAGTGTCAGTTATAACTTTATAGAATTTTAGTATAGGTAATGTAACGCCAGATTTACAGGGTAGGCAGAAAGTACCTATTGTCAAATATCTCTACGCTTTAACTCCTGACGTGCTTATATATTATATAGGTAGTAATCACACATCACACGGACATGCCGTGGCATATACAATAACAAAGATAATTCTTATTAAACAATTTAACACTAAATAGAATCTATTTTTGTGG
>DWTO01000350.1:0-22396 GCA_018244755.1 Jemadia pseudognetus
GGTGAAAAGTGGGAGTGTATTAAATTCCTCTGCCCACCTCTTCGGGGATTACAGGTGTGATGTTATTATATCATCAAGCCACTTAGTAGGTAGGCAGAAAGCACGTAATGCCAGAAATGTATCCCTATCTGTAATAACCTGGCGTCCATCTCTCACATTCAACACTGTTTTGACGCACGCACGCCGCTGTGGAGACTTTTGACTTTTACATTTAAAATAACGAGAAAGGAATATTCTCGAGGCGGCAAATAATTTCATAAATACTTAAACAATGACAGGCTGTGTGTATAATTTCGAAACGAATGACAAAAACCGTTATTGCGCGCCATCTCGTGACAAGTGGGCGGTATTGAACGTCGCTACAGACGAGGAGGAGGTCACGGCTGATGCGCAGGCGCATCTGTCCGAGTGTATGACGTACACAAACAACCGCTTCACACTTGAATGTGGGTCAAATGAAATGAACAATATTGTTATAGCATTATTTTGCTTGGTAAACTTGGTGAGTATCTACATATACACAAAAGTAAATATCTATGTACAGGTTAACCCCGCGTATGTTTTTTTCTGTATAATACGTTTAGTTCGGGACCAATCTAAAGTTCTGATCTATGAGCTCATAACGCATCAAATAAATAAACGTTTTTACAGCATGTTTTATTTGGATGTGTGCCATTCCAAGGTAATTTGTCAAGTGTTATTCTCAATTGCATTGTCACACTTTAGTAACTATTTAATTCAATAGAGTGATTTTGCGTTAAGGTCCTTGCTTAACACGTTTCCAAAAAACAAAGAATCGACCAGATTCTTTGTTTATGAATGTAAAATGCACTAGTATTTTTGTGCCAGAAATTCCTGTTATGAAGTAGCTACTTGAATCCTTCATATTGAAGTGGTTTGATATATAAAAGTATAATCATAGTTTCATAATCCAAAAAATAATCCTATAGGTAATGTAATTTGTAATGTAATAATTATAATCTACAACTGTATTACAGATGGAACGAACATCTTCTATTCTATTCTATATTAGTTAAGCATAAGTATTCATCGGGTGTTTCTATATGTCGTTAATCAAGTTGCCTTGTTTGCCCACTGTAACATAGCCCCCTAGACTAGTCTAACCCTGTACGTTCAGGATTTCTCAAAAGACTTTTAAAAAAAGCACGCCAGTGAAACTCCGTAGAATTACCTAAATTGGCATTGTTAAAACTATTTAATTAAAATTTGTTACCGACGAGGAACGTAAATTTGACGAATTTCTGTAACTTTGGCCAGCATCATGAATACCGAATAGAGATTTTAATTAGCATCCGTGACACCTGGCTGGATTTAGGAGCGAGTTTTCATTCAAGATAAATTAGTCAAGTTTAGGGTTATTCTAAGTAACGGCCTTCTTCCTTATCTGTTAGTATTTTATAACGATAACTAAATTAACATTATCATCTTTAGTATTTCATATTAATTTTGGGTAATTTTTTTTTTGGCTTGCTATTATTGATATTTAAAAAATGTAAATTCAAGTCTTGTCAATGATAAAAATGAGGGCGGCTTGAGTCGTAGGTTATATGCCGAATGTTCAGCATGGACTTCTTGAAATTGTATCATTTAACAAGTATACACCATCAACTCTATGTTAAGAATATAAAGTGCCTATAAATGCTTTGAATTATTTCCCTAAAGCAGAGTTCCAACAGTAATCTTGCAAGTTCATGTCTTTATGGTTACGAGTCCCCTCGTAAGGTATTCCTTAATATATGCAACAAGAAGCGTACCAGACAGTTACTTATACACCGTTAAATATTATTCCGAACGTTATTCGGAAGCGTAAAGATTCCATCAAATTTATTGCTCATATCTCGGGTACGCAGTTTAAGCGTATTGAATTGGTAAGTGCCTCAGGTTATACGTATAAAATGGAAATTGTACACTGTTATATGCTTTGTCTCTGTTTGTTACAGGTCCACGTGAAGCATCGATACCGGGAAGTTTGACTGATAAAGGTAAAGTTGGGAAAAAATACAGCTAGGGAAGTGAATTGACAGTTTACGTGGATTACACAAAGTTAATTGTAATTCCAGTTGAATTATTCATCGATCATGGTGAAATAGGTCAAAGGAATGTTATGATTATGTCTAGAAAGTTAAAGATGATACAAAGTCTCCAAAGTCTAGGTTATTCTGTTTTTTTAATTCATTAAGGACGTCACATAATTTTTATGCTTTTCCACGATTACTTCTTTTTGCGTTTTCTACGATAGCCATTCACGAAAGTCCTTAGTAGCGAACAAATCGCGTTCGCGCCCGGTCGGTTGAAAAATGGCAACGACGGCCAAGTGCGATAATGCTCCGCGTTAGACGATCCATCAGCTGGGCGCCGGAAACCCCTCGAACAGTCGTACTTCTTGCAAAATAAGTCTATTGTGCTTGAGCACAACACAGTTTACTTGACTGACTAAGCTAATGCGCTCAAAAACCTTCATTATTCATGTTCTTGAAAGTTGAACTTTTCATTGATAATATTAATCTCTTTCCGATCATTATTTGCTTTTTAAATTAATCTCTAAAGTAAAATTAATGTCGTTTATTGGCAGATAGTTCCTTCAAATAATCAACTTAATTGAATCGTTACACGCTCTAGAGAAGGCGAGGTAGTTAAAAAGATTGCAGAAACCCTCTTAAGTGCAGAATCGTCGCGAAGCACTTTAATCCTACAAGTGCTCGTATTGCCGCTATTGTATTACCTGTAATAACCAGTAATCCTCTCGTGGAAACGTGAAAACAGTAAGCTCCACAATTACACAGCTGCCAATTCAATTTTAAATATCTCGAACCCCAAGCGTACGTAACTCTATATAGGGAAAGATTGCATCGTCTTTCCAGACCATATCTCAAAATTCATATTTGATAGTACAGTTATGAACCCCGATGTGTTTAAAGGAAGATCAACCTTGTTATACGCTGATGAGGAATCAGAATTCAGTAGCTCTTAAAAAGGACTGCTCCGACGCAATTACCTTCCCAGTCGCCGGAGGCGGGAATTTGACGAAAAATCACCGTCTATATCTACAGTGTATACATATATAAAGGACGCCCGGCTCGAGAATGTCGTGGCTTCATTATCTGCCCTACAACGTTTTGTCCTGTTGTTCCACTTTTTAAACATGTATTCGTGCTAATAGCTTTTATTGTTGTTAATGGAATGGAAAAGTAATTTAGTGGCTAAACGAAAGGTTCCTCACTACCTACAATTTAAAATAAAAATATCGTTGTTATACAAAAGAAGTGATGATTGATAATGATATGATGCCATACAAAATTTTCCGTCTTAGTCGTCATCAACATCATCAGCCGACGACAATACTGGACATAGGCCTCCCCTGAGGGGTTACGCCCGTAATCCCCACGCTGGGCTTGCGGGTTAGGGATGGCAGAGCACAGCTTCCCGCACCACCTACGCTGCTGTCTATAGGCGGCCAGGGAAATTAGCTGTGCCTAAGGAGATAGCGCCAAACCGCGATTAGTCAGCGCCGGATTAAGTCGCCTTTCAAACCACCCTGTAACCCGGTATGGGGTGGGGAATGTATTCTGACTCCGCGCCGACATGGACAACGACGCCTTAATACAATCAAGCAATACCTTGTGCTCTGCTAAACGTTGTAATCATTTCTTTTTCTTGTTCATCAGGTTTCGACTGTGAGACATGGGGACACACATCGGAAATTGGAATTATCAGAAATGAAACAAAGAACCAGAAAAAAAATATCTACTTTTAGCACTATCAGGGACTTTCATCAGCCCTAAGGCACAAAGTACCAAAGTCATGTGAATTTAAAATAAATAATTATCTTTTTACTGTCATATCAAAAAAAGCATATCTTGAAACACCATATCGAAGGAATACAAAACCATATCTTATTGATTGATGCTAGTCACCGTATTGTGATTATAGATAGTGAAATCTTTATTGCTCAAACTCTTTGTAAAATATTTCGTCTCTTAGACATAATAGACTATAATGAATAATCGATAATTTGGTCACCGTTCATATCATCGATGATTTTAAATGGAATGAACGTTTAAACAGAATTGGAAGTTTAAGTGAGATATATTATAGCAAAATGAAATGCTACAGTGTGTTCTTCTTGCGAAGGCGGGGGTTAATTTTAAAGGCCGTGCTCATACTGACAGCCATATGGTTTATGGTGGCATTGCTCACAACAAACAGTGCCACCAGAAATGCGATTGGAGGACAGCAGATTGAGTACGAAGATGCGGAGGCGAAACCGTTAAAGATGGCAAAACCCACATCGACAAAGAGGAAAAGTGAATCTTATGTAAACAATTTATCCGACGGTGAGTATTTGTAATGCTTATACAGCATGAGCTAATTTGGTGTAGGTTGTAGACTTTATAGCTTTGTACATATATGTAATTTTAACATTGCCTATTCCCCTGTGTATTGAACGCACAGTGTATTGTTGTCAATTAATTAAATGTAACTGTGAAACAAAACTAACAATTTGCTACGATCGGTTTCGTTAACATTCTTACCTATTTGATTCGTCTGAAACGCTGACTCAAAAACAATTTGCGCTTGACAAAATCTAATCATAATATTTCCCAATTTGTATCCGAACCTAGAAGATGATCTTCATCGACAATAAGCCAGACGACCACATTCGGGCAGAACACGCCGCTTTTCAATAGGCAAATGGATTCTTAATTAACAGAAATAATCTTTATAAATTTTATTTGGTGCGCCCCGAGAGCTAATTTATAGCCTGTCAGCCATTTTATGACCTCTCTAAATCATGAGTCCATTAGGCTCTCCTCCCTCACGCGTATTGTTCCGATTCCCTCCGAAACTTGTACCACTCCGATTGTCTTTGAGTCCACGCAATAGAAATGGTAATGAGAACAGACATTACAGTATCCTAGAATGAATTCCAAATGGAGTTTTCTCTGGAGACTTATAACAATGTTTCACTGTTATAGTCGGTTATTACTATGTTTTCTATTATATATCCACGTTTTTCATATTACGATTTATTGTAGTACGTCTGCATGCGGGCTTTTGTTTTAATTCAGTTGAGACTAAAGTTGCCAGGTGTAATTATGTCGATGTGGATTTCAAATAGTGAAATATATATCAACTTGGGGAGTAAAATCCACTGGCGGTAATGTAATTAATTTGTATTTTAATTAAGTATTATTGTATTTCTTTATATGTACATCATGTTATGTAATTTTTCCTTACTTAAATAGAAGCGTTAAATTACAATTTCATGTTTAATCTTGCTTACGAATCATGCCGTATATTGAACACTATCTTTTTATTAAATTTCCTCTTTTTCCCTTTCATAGTTTTCTTCTACAATAATTTAACTGTTCATTTTATTCTACATAGTATATCGGTACCACCGATGTAAAATTGAGGCTTATTACATTAGGCCAGGGATAATTACCTTTATTCTACTCTGATGATAATTAAATGCAAAATGCATATTCCATATTTCCATTGACATCACAAGCACCAGTCAACATTGGTCGATGCTAATACATATTACCTACATATACGAGTACCTTGCCTTTTAATATTATTTAATGAGATTATGCATGATAACACTTGCGTTTGTCCGTCACACAGCGAGGACCAGAATCGATTGGATCGGTCGGCTTGCGGGACAAGAAGGTAATTTGATGCTTACGTAATATGTTTGTCAGATACATTAGTCATTGTAAATACTATTGTAAATTTCACTTGTACGACATGTCATGGTGACGGTATATTGTTAGAATTTGTTCAGTTAATTGAATAATTGAATTTTAGTGTTAGAATTTGTTCAGTTAATTGAATAATTGAATTTTAGTGAAGCAAGTTTATTGAACATTGTTTTTGCAAATAAAGTGCATATTTCTTTAATATCATAATGTCATGATAGATCAACAATACTCTATCTTAAGTAATGTACTTGGTAAGTTATAAATGACTAGTCTGTACTATATTTAGAAATGTTAGTTTACTTTAGAAAATACTAATTTAGTTATTTTTTAATCTAGAACGCTTTTTGCTCTGTAGATACTGTAGATGCTCTGTAGATCTGAGACTTGTTTCACATTGTAATATGCGCTTTTTAGTTATTTTATAATTAGATGACAAGACGGTAGAAATATTTTTTTTAGTATCGATAAATTGGTCTTATATTGTTTCATTACCTACGTTTACATGGTTCAACATTATTATTGAAATCCATCAATTTCGGCTTATCCGTTCATCATTGCTTCAACTCTTTATTGAATTTCGAATGATTGATAACTTTGCGCATATCAAACGTCCACAATCAAATCAAAGTGGTTACGTACGGTAACATTAACAAAGAAATATGTTTTGATATCATCGTTTTTTGGAATTATCTTTGGAATGTTTTATGTTATGTGATAAAAATGAATAATTACGATTAAATTCCATTTCTTAAATACTCATTATAACCTAATCGTCTTTTCTAACCCTACATTAACTTAATAAGTGGTCATAACGTTTTAACAGCGTCTCTTCTCTAAAGTCACATTAACTTAACTGATAACGTCACGATATGTGTACTAATAAACGTGGGCAATAACACGAGAGAGGTGTACGGATGAGTGGACGAGGATAGAGATATGGAAATGAATGTCACGAGCGAGTTGCGGCCAACTAATAGCCGATGTTCCCACGAGTTACAGGATGTCAATAATCGCTTTGCATTAATCCGCTGTAATATCCCTGCAGGGTTAGGTGTTATAGCCGCTCCGGGCTCGGACAATGCACCCGGCGAACTGGGCAAACCGGTCGTCTTGCCGAAGAACATGAGCGAGGACGCGAAACTGGCCGTGTCGGAGGGATGGAAGAAAAACGCGTTCAATCAATACGTCAGCGACTTGATATCGATCAGACGAAAGCTGCCCGATCCGAGGGACGAATGGTAAGGACAGAGTTTGCTGACTCAGACGGTGTAGATAGATCCGAGTATGTTCCAAAGTAACGCTTTAACTCATTGAGACGTTTTAGCTCACTCTCGTAACTCATATCAGAGACCGATGTCACCACGAATGTATATGAAAGTGTCTTCTTCTGCATTATTATCATGACTGCTTGTCGTATTTGGATTATGTAGGTATATGAATAAAAGGGAAATTTTAATCTAAATGTATGGATACGAATTTCTTTCGACTAAAATTCGGTGTGATATTCTATAGTGTTATTGTGTGAGATATTAAAAATTTCATCTTACCACGTACATATCGTATATGCGCAACTACGAGAGCTGATGAAAAAATAACACGTTTCCAATCGAATCACGAATGTAATCCGTAAGTGACGATCGCATATCGTTTGGACAGAATCGATCGGGAGGAAACAGCCCGATGCTCGGGATGAATAGTATGGGCATAAAGACACCCCATGTGGTAGGTGTCAAGTCTATTGACGTTCTCTAAGCGATATTAACATTTAAAATTCTCTACTGAATCAATTCTGAATCCATTCATACTTTAAATTTCGAATCTTATGAATCTAAATTCTAATTTTGTTGTTGTTTCTCATATTCTTTATTTGTATCCCATCGATGTGTTTCACGTTTTGAAAAAGAAGTATTGTTATTGAAATTATTTCATCTATCATTATTTTGATAATTGATTTGCTATAAATAAATATTTTTTTTATTACATTCACTTTTTGTGGCAATTTAATGCCCTATGGATGCAAGTACTAATTTTTCTAGAGCATATTTTATTAATTATGTAAAATGTCGCTATAAAGTTATAGTATAATTTCTTTATATATTTATATTATACATAAATATTCGTTATAAGGGCGTACAAATACATGCACAGTTAGTCATAATAAATTTATTTACAGGTGTAAACAGCCCGGTCGTTATCTGAAAGAGTTGCCTCAAACAGCAGTCGTCATATGTTTTCACAACGAGGCGTGGTCGGTGCTGCTCAGAACCGTCCACTCCGTCATAGACAGATCACCGGCGCATTTGATCAAGGAGATCATATTGGTCGATGACTTTTCTGATATGCGTGAGTTTGTAACGCTATTTTGACATTACATGTATGGCACTAAAGTAAAATGATGTTTTTTTGACCCATTTTATCGTTGCACTGTAGGAATACGGGATTCCTCTCAAAATGGGAGGGTTACATTTCTTTCACCGTTTCGACAAGTGCTATTAAAATTTAATACGCATATTTTTTAAAAAGTTATGCGTCAGAATTAGGACGCGGGCTCCCGAAATGAGAGGGCTTCCAATTATAAACCATCAAGCTATCACTGCTAAATAAATATTCCTTTGTTTATAATACCCGTATTAGATTAGTTGAAGTGAGGTCTTGTTTTGTGTTTTAGCTCATCTCATGCAGCAATTGGATGACTACATGTCGTCCCTGCCCAAGGTGAGGATAGTGCGCGCGACGCGGCGCGAGGGACTCATCAGGGCTCGCTTGCTCGGCGCCCGGTACGTCACCGCTCCCGTTCTCACCTACCTCGATAGCCACTGCGAGTGTACCGAAGGTAAATCCACATGTTGTTTTTATAAGATATTTGTTTGTAGTGATAAATTTAGCGAGTTACAGATATTTGTATGACAATATTATTATTACAGTTGTATGTTTTAATAGATTTTCTAATTTCTTGCTAACACTATCAAAGAAGTGTAATAGACGATAAAGGTTTTATTAAAAATTAAGTTACATAAATAATATTGGAATATAGAGATTTTAGTAAATTGATGTTAAAATTATTACAGTATTCGCAATGTATTATGTATTCTCAGAAAAAGAGGTTGTTAAGCAAACTATCTCAGTACACTCATAATTGGCTAAAAATGAAGTTTTCCCAATTTATTTACTTTTTATTAATACTGCTATTTGCTTTGTTACTAACGGCTTGCGAATCAAAGAGAATATTAATTTGAGCTTTTACACATACATCACGTCTCTCTTAGTCGTATGTCGACTGTATTGGCATGTCCATTTTCAGGTTGGCTAGAGCCTCTGCTGGATAGAATCGCTAGAAATAAAACGACGGTGGTCTGTCCCGTCATAGATGTCATCGACGACAACACCCTAGAGTATCACTACAGAGACTCGACTTCGGTGAACGTTGGCGGCTTCGACTGGAACCTCCAGTTCAACTGGCATCCGGTGCCAGCGAAGGAAAGATCTAGACACCAGCACACGGCCGAACCCGTGTGGTCTCCCACTATGGCCGGCGGTTTGTTCGCAATCGACAAGGAGTTCTTCGAAAGGTTGGGCACCTACGACAGCGGCTTCGACATTTGGGGCGGTGAAAATCTCGAACTCTCGTTCAAAACTTGGATGTGCGGCGGCACGCTAGAGATAGTTCCGTGCTCGCACGTCGGACATATATTCAGGAAGCGGTCGCCTTACAAATGGCGGACCGGTGTCAATGTGCTAAAGAAGAATTCCGTTCGATTGGCCGAGGTGATGGAACTATTTCGTTGTGTCAATTAATTATACCTACCCTTGAATGTCAATGGAAATTATGATAATGAGCAATAGTGATATCGTTCTTCCATTTAATAAGTGAATTTAGCAACTTATGGCACACGCATAGTTGTATTTCTTAAAGCTAAATTTAAGTACTGATTGACTGCCTCGTTGGTCGTGTTGGCTGCAAACGTGACCGCCGATCGAGAGATCCTGGCTTCAAATTCCAAATTTTTCCACTTTACATTTTCTAGTAGTGGCCCGGAGTCTGAATATGTGCCCGGTGTATGGCAATAGGTTCACCATCTATTTCATAATTGGGCGCAAAACGTAATTGGTGAAAAGTGGCAGTGTACTATACCCCTCGGCCTACCCTTTCGGAGAATACAGGCGTGATGTTACGTTTTTGTTTATACACAGTGCTTTGAGCCTGGCTCACTTAAATTATTATTGCAGGTGTGGTTGGACGACTACGCCAAGTATTACTATCAGCGAGTGGGCAACGACAAGGGCGACTACGGAGACATATCGGGCAGGAAGGCGTTGAGGGACAAGCTCGGTTGTAAATCGTTCGAGTGGTATTTGAAGAACATATATCCCGAACTGTTTATTCCCGGGGAATCCGTGGCTCACGGCGAGGTACGCACATTTTCGTTCGTACTATTAGCGAATTATTTCGACATCCATACAGTTACACATGTATTAGAATTGGTCGCATTTATCTGTTTTTAATGGTTACCTATTCATTACATTATTCTCGAAGACTGCCGAATGCAAATCATTAATGTTCGTGTATTTTTTCAAAATTGTTACTTGTACAGATACGAAATGTCGCCTTCCAAAAGACATGTTTGGATTCACCGACGCGAAAGTCCGACCACCATAAGCCGGTCGGCCTGTACCCGTGTCACCGGCAGGGAGGAAACCAGGTCTTCTGTCGTTATCATACCGACCGAAGCGGCAGTACCATGTTGTCATTGTTGTTGATGTTATTGTCGTTGTTGTTGTGCACTTCAATTAAATCTACATAGTTGTGATGCGTCTTTTGGCACTACTTGATTTCTTAGCACCCCTCTGGTCACGTTTCACGTTTCTAGCACCGCATGTTGTACGAAAATGACATTTAATGTTTTTTTGGTTTTTTTTTCGTTATTTTTATTTATTTTCTCTGAAACCCGATGTTAGGTACGAAATCGAGCGTTTAACGATCCGTACTACTGTCTCGATGGAGATTCAGTGGAGGAAAGCGAAGAGGAAGCGAACAGTGTCATGATTCACAAATGCCACGGAGGTGGTGGCAATCAGGTAGCGTCGAACAAGAGCGGATACGAATGTGTTTTGTGTGTTGAAGATAGTTGCCTTATTAACTCTAGTTTTTTTTTGGGGTGATCAAAATTGTTTCTACACGCTCTATTATCCCCTAACTTATTCTCGTATGAGGAATAAGTCTGTTGCAAGCGAACATTCCGTTTTGTAATCATTTCCATTGTCACATCATCATATAATTATAACATCATAACTTGAGATGGTACATTTCAATACTATTAATATCTTCTGACACCGATTCAGAAGCTAACGTGATCGATTCGGAAGGGCATTTACGATGTTCGACATTTGAATTGACTGCCTCAAGTGATGATAATTAGACCAGCACGCTAGCTTGTGGCACGCCTCTTTAACTTGTGGATGGCATCAGATCGCGAACCCGTCATCGGACATGTGCCTCGACTCGGCGGCTGGCCCCGAGGACATGAAGAAGGCAGTCAACGTGTGGCCATGTCACGGCGAGTACGGGAACCAGGTTTGTCGAAGGACGCCACCATATTGTTATCGGCTTTAGCTTGCCCTTCCCATGTAGTCGGTTGTTGGTGCTCATCAGCATCGCGGTAAGTCGGGTCCATGGAGCTTTTTGATTGAGTAGATAGAGTATTTCCGCTTTGAACAGTAATAACTTTTTCGGCAAGTGACACGATACGCCGTTTGTAAATTGCCTTCCACTAATCAACAAAGCTTCTGCGTGTCGGTAGTAAAGTCATTCATTATGCCGCACGCATACGTTTTGTGTGTTGCTTCGTTTTTTTTTGTTTCATTCTTTTTTTCATTTGTGTATGCTATACTAATGCGAGCGTTTTAATAACTTTTATAACGTAATAGCTTTCATCGAGTAATTTATAAGCGAGCACTAACAGTTCATACATTTTCACGTTAACGGAATCGTGCACGTAGGTAAATTATACTGTTGTTCGATTAAACAACATTGTATTCATCGGATACTATTTCAACTTTGGTACTGCCGTTAGGTCTTTTTTTAATTATAATGTAAGTTAATTTATAGCTATAATATTAACGCTTATTTAATCTATCTATCTATATATTTGTAATACATAATAAGTCAATTCTCTATTTACTGTGCATAATAGTTAATAATAATAATAAACTTAATATTACTTATAATTATTATATCAGCTAATTTTAATTAATAAATTATAAAAAATTTTACGCGCTAACTTTTTCGATGGGATATGGTATTATTATTATGTACATACATATGTATTTTATAACTACATTCGGTTACTTGAGTTTTTGTGTACCTATAATATTTTGATCCTGACGCTGATATAAATTACACAGCGGATATCAAATATTTAGCTTGGAGTTCATTGATCATTGATATTATCATTGACATTGATCATTGTAATAATGCGGTTGGGATTCGCAGCCGAGATCAGTCACAGACGCATTGCTGCCGCTAAGTATACACATATCTGGTCAAACTCCAATGAGTCAATTGAAATTGAGTTGGAATACGAAAGTTTAAGCATTGCTTATATAATTATGCTTTCGTATTATATATTACAGATAAATTATAAGTATTACATTGTGATTATTATGAATTTCTGCCGTGTCCGCAGTTCCGTTACCTTTTGTTTTTTTAATTTTTTTTTTACTATACATAAATTGGTCAGCTTACGGTGACAAGCGGTTATATATTTATTTTATCATTGGAGAGTTCGTTTAACGGCTAATACATTGAAGGCCGTGTTGCTTACCGTGCCCGTCGACATTTCCAGTATTGGATGTATTCAAAGAATGGTGAAATACGTCGGGATGAGACTTGCCTCGACTACTCGGGTCACGACGTGGTGCTGTACCCCTGCCACGGGGCCAAGGGCAACCAGCTGTGGCTGTACGACCCCAATGTAAGTTATCGGTCCAGGAGGTTTTTCATATTTTGTTAATTATGACATACTTGTTGTGTAATGTGATGTAATGTTTTGTTTGTTTTTATTGCATCATTTTTTTTGCTATATTTTAAGTTTGATTCGAAAATCACGATTGTTTATTTTTTCGAATCTACGAGCACGACAACCCATTATATGTATAATTATAATTTGTATACAGTTATGTATAGTATATGTATGTATCAAATAATTGTAGCGTAACATCACGCCTGTTATCCCCAAAGCGGTACCTACACCCAGTGCACTACAGTGTACACTCCTCTGGCCTACCTCTTCAAATAATTGTGTTTTATATAATTTCATTACCAATTATTAATTGTATTATAGTGATTCATTAAATAAAATTATCTTCAACAGACAAAGTTACTTAAGCACGGCTCTAGCGAGAAGTGCATGTCGATATCGAGGGACAAGGACAAGATACTGATGGAGTCGTGCAATGACTCGGAGACGAGGCAGATGTGGAGCATGGAGAACTTCAACTCGGAGCGGCTCGCGCCGGAGCTGGCGGCCGAGTAGCGGCACGCCCACAGCGAGCTGTTATTCATATGAACGACAACTTCGGTGGACAAACTGTGAGGACAGTCGCAACACTCGGCTAGTGTCCGGTCATTCACTTGTTGTTTGAACGCATCGTGCGCTTCATAGTTTATCGCGTGTGGTCGTTAAGTGGTCCGACGTGTAAGGTAGGTCAGTGCGGATACGAATGTCGATTGTAAAATATGTATTACACTCACACACACTGGTGGTAGATGCCATTATGAAAATTGTATTCCTAACATACTTATAATATACATATATATTTATAAAGTTGTCGCGTGTGAATATATATTTGAGTATACGTGTATGTTTGTTTTGTATGTGTGTGTCGAGTAGTAAATGTATTTTCGTTAGTCGTTCTGTAGGCCTAAAGAAAAAATTGTGAGAATTCACATCCGTGAGTTAATTTGAACTTAATTTACGTTGCCGTAGTGTGTTTATGACGGATTGGATTGGTGTTCAAATAGGCCTACATAATCAAGATACGCTTTCGAATCTTGATACTTTAATTTCACTCGGTGGCAATCCAATCTCGTGTGTAGTGCGGATCGAGAGTTGAACCGTGTTCCATACATACATATGTATGTTTGTATGTATGTACGTACGTTATTATATGTGTTTGTAATTAAAGCGATTACTTCAATATTATTTACATGTTCAATCAAATTTATTGAAATAAATTTTGGTGACGCATTTTTTGAACATTTCAAAATTCGATTACGTCTAACGCTTTCTAGAAGTTTCGATGGTGTTCTGATTCGGCCTACATTATGTACGCTGTGTCGATATTGTATATAAATTCGATAATTAATAAATAGTATTCCCCTCGAAGTATTAAGTAGCGTAGTGTTGAGTACGCAATTACAATCTGTACATATCTTTAATACATATTATTATTGTTATTTCCACGTCCTTCGGTTGGAATGATAAGTTGTCGAATCGTTTTTTCGAAAAGCGACGTGTTTTCTTGTAATCTTCCTTGTATATCACTGAAGTAATTCGAGTATAATATAATAGATTTTTAAACTAGAAAAATATTTAAAAATGTTAATGTTAGGTACTGTGTAGCTAGATTATAGATCGACGAAATGAAGAGACGCAAAAAAAAACAATATATCATTCAGTTACTGTACGAAGAGAAAAAGATATTTTTGTAAAATTTAATGATTATTATTATTTGAAGCAAAGTTATTGTTAATTCATTCCATGCGTTGTTTAGTTGATAATTTTCAATGTGGTCTGTCGTGTGACTGAATATTTTGTAGGATTTGTGCACTTTGTATATCGCATATTGCTAAGTTCTCGTAACGACGTAGAACTAGATTTCATCATATTGAAATGTATAAATATCTCATACTTATATTGTTTCGTATAATTCCAAATGAGCATTTAATTTTTTTTTGATTTTCGAAAATTGTACCTTTTACATATAATCATGTATACGTATAATTATTTTGTTATAATATGATTTCTTAGAGTTTATCGAGGTTGGTATTTTTTGGTTTTTATTTCTGTTTTCTCACCAAATGGCACTTTTCTTTTTTCGCTATAGGTATCTACTTTTATTGTGTTCGTTTCTTAATTTGTTAAATTTTCTTTTATCTACCTTTTATCTACATACGCATATATAAAGTTAATCTTCCTTATTCAGTACATCATATTAGGGATATGTTTTAGTTTTTCGTTCTCGCGAATCTCCACGTGTATAATTTGACTTCCTTTTATATATTATACGATACATATCTGTATATATGAATACCAATGACATTCCTAATTGTGATTTGTATAACAAATTTTTATTATAATTGTACATAAATATATAAATGCCAATTCAATTAAATTGTCCTCACTAATATAATTGATTATGTCATTTTGTCATCCGAACGATATTACAGCGCGTTTTATAATTGTTGTATCATTAATTATACAATAAATCTGTTGTAAAATTTGTACTGCGTAATTGTAAACTACTCTTAGCTATTAAAAATAGTACTGCCATTAATATTACATACGAATTCGCCAAACTTACTATTACACATGTTATTATATCGCTCCGCCGGGACTCTTACGGGGTGAGCAGAGAGCGCCGAGCAGCTATATTTTTATACGTGAAATGGTTAATTCCAACTTATGATTCAATTCAATAATTATATTTCCATGTTTACTTATACATTTATATATTTTTTGTTACATTACACACTGTAGTAAGATAGTGGGAGATATTATTTCAATTACACTGTAATTATAATTAACGAGTCTAAGTAATTAAAGAAAAAACTGTGTATGAAAATCAATTAAGTTAGCTTGTACGACGTAGACGAATAATGAATGAACGTTTATGTAAATATTATATTGAAATGGGGCTTTTCTTAGTGTTGGTTAAAATATTCCATAATTACGTTTTGTAAATATTAGTGAGATTTTAAACTTTCCTGAATAATGATTAATTATTAATTACTTCATGGAGTGTTAAATTAATGTGTTCAATTGATCGAGAAAAATAAATATCGAAATATTACCACAAGATTTATTCCGTTTAAATTTTATGCCCGCTTTAATTTTGGTTTAATATTAAAATGTTAAATATATTTTTCGTTAAATATATATTAATATTGATTATCATATAGCGTTTACTTTGTGAGGCATTATTTATGTTATTAACGTCGTTGAAAATGAATTATTATTTTTTTATCGACATTTATTTTCTCTTGATGTTGAATTAATTCTAATGATATTTGTAATTTGAACTGTATAGATATAATAATATGACAAGTAGTTAATTAAAAGTCGTTTTGAGATAGGAAGTTATAAACGTGCCTTATACTTTTACGTAATAAATATATGTAATTGAATGTTGAAATTTCTGTAAATAAATGCGGTGTCTCCCAACTGTATTATACATAGTTAGTGTGGCAGTGTTACACTTAGACGGCGATAAAATAGTATTTGTAAAATAAAGCATATGTTGGATTTGTAACAGGTTGTTTTATTTATGAGTTGTTTTCTTGCCTGCCAACTAAGTCGCTCTTACTACCAAGTGACTGCCTCGTTGGTCGGGTGGTAACAACTGCAAACGCTATCAAGAGGTTCTGGGTTCGATTCCCGGGTCAGGTTATGTCGGATTTTTCTAAGTTACAATTACTAGTAATAGCCAAGTCTGGATTTATGCCCGGTATGTGGCAAGGCTAATCCCATAATCTTGTATTGAGGCATAAATCGTGCAACTGTACTACAGTTCTCTACCTAACCCTTCGGGGAGTACGGGTGAGGAGATATAAACAGAAATAAAATAAAACGTAATGGAATATTAGGTCACACGCTTATAATTTAAACCGTTTTCGTCTTGAAAGGAGACCCACCGGTCTCCTTGTGGACACCTCCAAGACTGAAAATATATATAAAAGCATTAATTTTTTTAGAGATAATAATGAAGAAATAGAAGAATATCGTAACAACTAAATGTATGTATAATGAGATCTGGAAAACCGTTGTAATCTTTTGAAATTTACTTTTAAATACACGTAATATATTGCTCTAACTCTTAACTGTTTCTTGCAATTAATTCTCTACAGGCGTTGTTTCATTTAGCAAAAGAGTTAAAAAGGTTATTAAACGACAAATATACGAATAACATATACATATCCTTTATTTATACTTTCATTTCAAATCATCAGCCTGAATGTAGTCCTGGGTATACGCTTCCCCTGAATTGTTTTTGACTCTAGGTAGGTAATCCTTACGCTGGCCATGCAACTTAGAGATCGCAGAAAACAGCTCGCAACGCTAACCTGCTGCTCGTATCGGCCAGGGTATGAAGCCGTGCCAACTTATGTGCTATTATTTATATATATAGTATCGACCTTATTCTAGATAACCACTTCAAATGTAATTTGCACAGGATGAAACCGTTTTAAGCCATTTTTTACAGTAAGCTTTACGAAACAAATAAATTTTGGTAATATAAATTATATTGCTCGCTATGCAATTTTAATGACGTTTCCAAGAAGTTATAACATTTTGTATGATAAGTTTAATATTGCTATTATATGTCTACAATACTTTGTGCTCACCAGTATTCAATATGTTATACTGTTACGTTATAATTTTATCAGATTACCGTCGAAAATACATAATAAAATAATTGTCAAATATTATGTTTTTTACTTGTTCCTTCTTTCATTATACCTTTATTTATTCTTGACATTCATGAGACCTTAAACTATGCAGTCGGAATGGTTGGAAGCGTGACAGCCGATCGAGAGGTACTGCGTTCAAACGCCGGGTCGCGTAACTACTATTGGATTTTTGTACGGTAAATTTCACTAGAAAATTACTAGTAGTGGCTCGGAGTCGGGATATGTGCCTCGAGTATGCCAATAGACTCACCACCCAACATAAATATAGCTGGTGAAATGTGGGAGTTTACTACAGCCCTCTTACCTCTTCATAAATAACAGGAGAAATGTTACTTTAACAGGAACAATTAAAGAAATATTTTGTAAGTACTTATATTAACCAAAACCACATTACCGCTATAATCTTTCACACAAAAAGCTATCTACAAACAATGTACCTAATTCTTCTTCCGACACCACCAAACATTATATCCGCTTAGGCACCAACCTATTTCTAGCCGAAGTAGTTTGAATCTAAGAACATTTCCAATCGATCGACTCTCAATGTATTCATTGAACCGTGGCCCGAATGAAAATTTACTACACCTTAATTTCGTTAGGTTTTACGTCTCCTTTATATTTTATTCGAGTTTCTTCACTTCGCACAGTTTGTATATATTTTATTCCAGTCTTATCGCCGTTTTACTGCCGGGCCCTCATAGTAACGACGCTGTAAAGAAAAGTCGACTTTAGGAATGAAAGTACTCGCCAGTTCTAACAGAGGACTGTATTTACTATGAATAATTACAGATATTATACTAGATGAATGTACGTCATGCGTTTTATTACGTCCCTTACGTGGGCTCCGTCATCAACATAATCATCATATTATCTCAGTTAACTTCTGGCCATAGGTCTCCCGTAATGAGCTCTAATACGTCCTGTCCTCGGCTTGGGCAACAACCATACAAAGCATCAAATTTACAACACACAGTTACACATACGAGTAAAACCCTAAAATTAGACCAAGACCTTATGTGTTTAATAATCTGAGCCAGTAGCCTACTAAACGTGGAATTAATGCCGACGACTTAATGTGGAAGCAGCTAAAGAAGTTTACCAGAACCTCAGGCAGTGGAAATCCTTACTTTCTCCCTACTCCAATGAGGAAAATACATGACAATACGTATGCATGTTCGCATACATATATATGCATTTGTATCAACTATATATGTGATTAAAGATAAACCAAATCAAAATCGAATCGTATATTCATAGCAGGATTTGCAAATTATCTCTTTTGTATCCGTATAGTCTTTTATTTACATAAATTAACCGCTGGAGGTAATTAGATGTTCAGTATTTCAAACAAAAATATACCTTCCCGTTTTCAACAAACACGTTAAAACGTATTTATTAAAACATTTTCTGTACTTTGCATCGTACACCGCGTGGAAGACGTCGCAATCCTGGGGATTATCATATTTACCTATTCGCTATACAAAATCCAAGCTGTGGTCTAATAGGTTCTAGTTACGATAACTGTTAACGAAATTGTCGATTGCTCGATGCACTGCGACGCGTAAAAACACGCAGCGCACATAAAATAAGATTAACAGAATGTTGCCAGCAATAAATCCGGCCACTTGTAAATATTTCATCGGAAACGTCATAAATTTTCACGTCACGCCACGCGAAAAACATGTATCGACATTTTTATGTAACGTTCGCAGTTTTCCTTGTTTTATATCAGCACGTTGGTTTCTAGATGTGGGACGATCTGTCTGTCATTCGTGTTGGAGACTCGTTTTATCATTGAACAGATGAAAAATTGAGAATCTCTTTATTTATCCGTACGTGACGTCACGCCTGTAATGCCCTTTTAAGTATATAAACAACACTAAATGTGTCCAAATAAAACCTTCAATAACGTCGGAGCCTACTACCTACTATAATATTTTATTCACGACTCCACACATTCTATAAGGAAATAGAATCAGTGTAATATTTTTGATATAATCAACGCCGATTTGACTAAGTGTACAGCCGAATTTGAACTTCACAAAGGCATTTGCAATACTTAACGACAGTCCAACAGTAGTTAAAAAAAACTTACTTCCATTTTCCCTTACATATTATCACATTAATTGAAAATTTTCCACCTCCTTTCTGTTAAAAATTTAAAATATAGCTATTGGGTAGCGAAATCCGACGAAGCGACGTAATCAAATTGCACCTACGAACAGTGACAAAACGAATTCTCTGCTGGTTTGAAATCTAACAATGAATGTAACGATTTTTCTGTAACATCTGCTTAAGATAGATAAAGAATTTATCTTAATTCTTTTGTTTATATTTTAGACTTGTCGTAGATTAGTTAATAACACTAAATCATCGTAGGATGGAGTGTCGTGACATACTATGAAGAATCGGTGTAAACATGTTTACTTTTAACTGTGGAACACAGACAGATATGAAGTCTGCAATCGGCATATACAAAAAAATCTGATGCCATATTATTAGATAATAATTAGTTAACTAGTAACTTAAAAAATAAACTACCTAAAAGATGATGATTCTAAGTTAATATCGAAGGGCTTAGAAATTTTGTATGATAGGAAAATAGCAATTTTTGATGAGTTACTTTTCTGTACGGCATCAGCGTGTGAGGAGATTAACGCCCAGCAGTGGAGCAATAAAACAGTCGACAATGATGAACGTAAACTGATGAAGCATCACATGATGAAATGAAATGTGTTACAATAGAATCTAATTCAGTTCAAACTGGACCTCACTGGGTAGGGACCACTTACAATCGGATGGACGGCACGCTCGTTCACGTAATGGCTCGAAACTATGCTCAGTGATTTGCAGCAAATCGGCAGCGAACAAAAATTAGCGATTTCGGTAAATGATGTGGCGTATTGCTGAATTTGAAAATAAAATCTGTTAGCGTAATATTGTGCTGAAACCATCGGTTAGAATTTTTTTCGCATTATAATTCTGAACTTCATCTTGTTTGTTGACGTTTTTAAGCTATTCCGTTTCAAGCGTTATGAAAAATTAAAATCAGATGCGAGAATGGGTGACGAGGGAACTTGTAAGCCAGGGGTATGTAATGTAGTATTTGGTTTTATAAAAAATATTTTTTTCTCACGTTATAAATATTTTTTTTCGAGTTAAACCATCGATGATTGTTGTAGAGAATGTTGGAGCAAATTAATTTTAACGCACGCGCTCGACCCCATCCGTGTACCATTCAGTTTTACGCTTGTATTCAGCTTTATAATTTTCATTTGATTGGACTCAGCTTTTTGATTGATATATATCATCATCAGCCTATTGCAGTCCACTGCTGGACATAGGCCTTCCCTGAGGCGTTATGGCCATAATTCCAGAGCTTCTTGCACATAAGCGGCCAGGACATTTAACTGTGCCTAGGCAGACAGCGTCATACCGCGATTAGCTAGTGTCGGGTTTAGTCACTTCTTACGACATGATTAATTAAATGTGTATATCTGCAATGACATTAGATAACATCATTTAACACTACGCAATAAACTTACGGATATAATAAAGGATGACTGTGTTTCATCACATACAAATATCGGAACACAATTGAAACTAACCCAATTTGGAGTGATGGCCGCCCATAGGCTGGGTGGCACTTCGGATCGCAACGGCGTACTCGTTTACGTAATCGCCCGTAACCGTGAGCAGTGATTTGTAGGAAATCCGCAACGAACAAATCGTCACAATCTTTCCAAATCTGATAAATTGATAGGAAAAAGTGTACGTGGTGTATTTGGATAAAATCTCACGTATTAAGAATATGCAGTTATGGGAATATTACATACTTGAACTCTGTATTTGCGATATTTTGGTATGATTCTTGTTTTAATGTATTGAATACAAATTTCATTTTATGATTATACCGTGTATTTGCCTTTGTATTTGTATCGCTGGCCGAGTTTTGGTCCCCAACAATATAACTGCCGGAGTCGATACGCAAAGAAGAGACCGTGTATTAGATTTTGTATTATTTAATAATAATAATTGTAGTAATTATGTGGCTGTCATCACCAGTTTCAGTCCACTGCTGGGCTTTATATACCCTAAAAATTTCATCGCTCCCTGTTCTGTGTGCAACCTTTCACCACTAATCCCTATCAACGTAACGTTCATAGTTAAATATTATTCAAGCGTTTGCTTTAAAATGGTAATAGTATACATAATGAACAGCAACAGATAAGAAACGATGGTTGGTGTAAACACAACTTAAGAGAAAGTAAAGTATACAAAAAAAAATATATTGTAGTTTTATGCAAAAACAAATTGCATTTCTATCACGGACAACCGCGTCCAGCACAAGATATTACATCGTGTAACGGTAACTAATCAACATATTACGTAATCAGGCTACGTTCTGCGAACCCGGGCCGAATACTTAGCAGTTCCGTGGAAACTTGTCAAACTTGTAATTTTGGACCAATTCGAAAACTTTCACGGGTTTACGAGTACTTATTTGTGTGGTGTTCCAATAGTCATTGAATACGGGAACTTTTTCATTTACGCCCTCGGACGCACACTGAATAATATATAAAGACAGTGGTTCAAGCCGACGAGAATCCTTTTGGCTTTAAGGATTTTTTTTAAGCTTGCCAGCTGAATTAATGCCGCAACTCCCGAGGGATTTCGGCTGAACTCAAATAAAAATAGGTTTGTTTATGAAGTGAGGGGCAGAATAGATAAGAATGCTTGGAGATCAACTAACAAATCACGTAAGATAACGTTTTAGTTAAATGGACTTTACGATTGACGGTACAATTTGAGAGAAATATTTCGTAGATGAATCGAACGGCATAAATGTTCTGTTGTGTACATTAAATGATACCTATTTATCATATTATCATATTATCTCATTTGACTGCCTCGTTGGTCGTGTTGGTTGTAAGTGCAACTGATGATCAGGAGGTCCTGGGTTCGATTCCCGGGTCGGGCA
>DWTO01000351.1:0-22394 GCA_018244755.1 Jemadia pseudognetus
CCACGTCCACGCTCCAGTCTTTGCCGGCCAATCCAGATCGGCAGCGGCACTCCTAGTCGTTGTCCAAGACGAGGCACTCGCCTCCGTTCGCGCAGGGCTTAGCGAGGCACAGATCCACTCTCGTCTCGCATCGAGGGCCGAGAAAGCCGGGCGCGCACTGGCACCGTTGTCCGTTCACCAAGTCGACGCAGGTGCCGCCGTGCTCACACACGATGCCGGCGCAGTCGTCAATGTCGATCTCGCACCGGTTACCTCTGAACCCTTGTTTGCACGAACATCGGAAGCCGTCTCCGGCCCGCGCGCACGTCGCTCCGTTTCGACAAGGGTTCGCGGCGCATGGGTCCGCCTCCAAGGCGCAGTCGGCTCCGGTGTAACCAGGAGGACAGAGGCACACGTAGCCGGAAGGTCGCGGTTCGCAGGTTCCACCGTTTCTGCACGGCTCATCGGAACAGGTCAGTCTTCGAGTTTCGCACCGTGCTCCCTCGTACCCAGAAGGACACGCGCAGGACAATTCGCCGCCTTCGTCCGGGACGCAGGCACCGCCATTAATGCAGGATCGGACAGCGCAGGAATGTAGTGATTTGTCACAATCGATGCCCGTGTACTCCGGCGGGCACACGCACGTGTAGCTTCCCTGGCCGGTGTTGTGACATGTCCCTCCATTTCTGCATGGACGATGGTTCGTGCAATAGTTGAGATCTTGATTGCAAAAGAGCCCTCCCCAGCCCTCCTCGCAGATGCAGTCCCAGGGTTTCGAGCAGGTTCCGTGCACGCAGCCCGGATGTCGCTCGCACTGGTCACACAGCTCGCCCACCCAGCCCGAATGACAACTGAAATTAAAAAAAAAACACCATTCAGTATGAATACGACGTGATAACAAGGGACTAAATGTATGTTTTTCTTCGCGTCGGGAACAATGAGGAGGATGAATGATTTAGTGAGGCACGGAGGGAGGTACCGTTAAGCGTTTAGCACAATGGTGCGAAGTGGATACTCACATGCATTGGTCGGGCTTGAGGCAGTGGCCGTGCTCCGCGTCGCAGCCCGGCAGGCATCTCGCTGCAACAAAAGGAATAGGCTCGTTAGCGCATCGCAAAGACAAAGCATTACAATGGGAAGAAAGCGTCGATTTTTCCACTGAGAATGTCCGACTAATTTCCTTGGTGCATTTACTTAGGGAGTCTTTGGAGACTCGTTGCAAATGACACGGTGCAACAAAGAGAGAGGTTCGTTATCGTCTGGTCCGGGGCGAGGTCACACGAGCTCGCGATTATCTTCGCTCGCAACTATAACAACATCCTACATACCGTTTTGTTGCATCAAATCCATTAATAAATACTATTACATATTGGCTCACTTTTAGTTTGCCCAACGCAGCACTCATTTGATACGCTATGCCTATTAGAAACGGTAACGTAATTTATATAAAAAGTTGAAACTTTACATAGACTTGTGTTTCGTACGTAATATGTGCGCATCGTTAACTTTGTGATTTACGTTCTGTACACGGCAAACCTTACCCTGCTCCGGCGCGACCGCGTACGGAGATACGGAGGTTCATTCGTGTCAGTACGCGTGCATTGCGCTGCGAATGTGGATGAAGATGTAAATAACAAATGCCAACACAGTAATGTATGCTGGTTGAAAGAAAAAAATTGTGTTTTGAAATGAGAAGTGCGGCGCGGCGTCGTATCGGTCGGGTGCGCATGGGCAAGTTATCGGAGCGAATACAAAGGGGGCAGATAGCGCGGGGAGTCTAACCGTCGCTCGACCGTTACTATTCCCCTAACTCGCTAGAAAAATACTTAGACGCCATTTTGCTCATAATTCCCTATCCAAATGCAAATATAAGTCGAGCGCCCGCGTTCTAAATATTGAACACGGAAGCCGTCGGGGCTCTATCTCCTCGGATTCGCTAGGATTAGACGCGGCGGGATATAATAAAGGAAATTAGGCGTCCCGCCGCACTCCCTAGCCCGTATAAAGGTTTAAACTGAAGCCAAAACTCACTCGGAAGTTACCAAATCGGATTACGACTCACTCAGTTAAATTGGCAGCTTTATTATGCATTCGTTTACGGCTGTGATACGGCGATTGTAGATGAAATTGAAAAATTGTAATCCGCTTTCACATTGCGCTGTTCACACTTTCGCCTGGGAAATTTGAAGCGATCCGATCGATCTATTCTCATGACCCCTGTACGGCAATTACGATTAAATAAAACTTTATAGGACACGTAACGAACGCAAAGGGATCGGAGGCGCCGCTCGTCGGCTCGACAAAGAACATCAAAGAAAGACTTTCGAGTGCCGGCCTCGTTGCTCATAGCACTATCCACTTCAATGCACTTACTCTCAAGGAATCTTATCTTGACCCTTGACCGGTAGGCCAAACAGGAGTCGTAAAAATTATACTCCAGAGCTAATATTAAGCGGTAAGTGTACTCGATAACCTCAGGATAAACGTTTCGGCGCTCCTCAGCGGGGCTATTAATTATTATCAATGAACACGGACAATATCGATTTCTAATTCGGGGCTAACGGATACCGCATTGCGACCAGCCAAGGTCCTACATCCGATTAGTGGCTGGCCTCTTCCAGAGACGGCAATGACAAAAAGCACGTTCGGTTAGACGCTGCACACGTGTGCGGGCCTCGGCAAATATATAACAACTCCATCCGACATCTGCTTCTATTCGAGGCGGAAATTAGGTGCGCGTGGGATTCGCGATTCAATACAGAAAGTAATATTCGTGAGAACTCCACTCACGTCGACAATTAGGCGAAATTGAGCGGCCGTGGTGGGGTGCTCTCGCGATGTTTACCCTATCATTAAGATTGAGAGCTGGATGCTGCAAATAATGTTGTCGGGACATGCAAATAAGTTTTCGGGATCGTTAAGCTTTCCCAGAAGGCCAGATACCGTTTGGCAGATGTGAGGCAAGTATCATGACACGGTCAAGAACAAAGTTTATTTCGATTGGTGTTCGGTTCTCGTTTAAAGGTGTTTTTGACCCGGTTCGCGGCGCTGTGTTGCGGCCCGCTCCGCGCTGTGTGTGTGTGCGAGCGTAGCGTTGTTTTCATTTCATTATGGCCGCTTCTCTCGCTTTTACATTTTCGTAATCGCCAATACAAACTCGAAGGATAGGGTTGGCAAGGTTTTATTGGCGCTCATTAACTGCATGCATAGTTGTCTTGTAAACTTTAATATGTCGGAAACTGGAAGTTGGCTACAATGGAGTCGCCCAAGAATTGTTCCCATTCATGAATAGTTGGCATATCTCAGTATCGGAACGCCACCGCAACTGTTTACTTTTACCAGAAAATTGTGATTTCGTGGTTATCCCGTCGCACGGAGCAACTAGGATCGCATAGTCGCCGGCCGGCAGCCCTGAGGTGCGAGAGAGAGAGCGCTCTACGCGGCGCACGCTCGTCCGTCTCTGTCGGGCGCGTTTTTTTGCGGCGCCGGAGTGTGGGAACGCGGCGGCAGGTGGGGCTGCCGAGATTGCGACGCGACATCCGCCCGGCCACAATGCATCTTGAGACGCACCGCTTTGTTTTACAATACGAGACGCGATGTGTTTAACATACGTCAGAACCTCGTAATGACGTTTGAAACGTTTAGATGCTTCTTTTTATTGGCAGCGATCCGCCGTATCACAATTCATTAAACTTGCAAATCAACGTGATCCGATACATAGAACGGGTAAAAGTGGCCACTATCTAATCCGCGGGGTCTAATCTGCGTAGGCTTCTCATCGCAAACTTGCCGAGCGTTCATTATCGCGGCTACCTAGGGGCAACAGCAGCTGCCGTTACTCTTCGGGACAGATGAGACTTGCTTTCGATGCGACAAATTAATTACTCTTGGATCTCGTATATAATAAAAAGTGCGCCGGCCATTGATGAATGTCGCTAACGATGCGACAGCCATCTCAGCGGCTTTTGTTTACAGACCAGCGGCATTCGAAAGCAAACAGACCACACGGGCGGCGGTCGCACGCTCGCGGTGAACTATGTGACGCGCCGAACGAATATTGTTTTGTCACTCATTCATCCACCATGCAGGCGGTGTGCTCGGGATTTTTTAAACGAACGAGATGCCCTAATACGTAACACGTACGTGACAGAACGAGACCGAAGCCCTTAGTCCCATGTTAAACGGAAATTATACGTATGAAGCGATTTTAAATTCAATGAACATATTCAAAGAACGATCACGTCTTCGCTCTGCATTTCTTTTTAATAGAGGGCAGTTAAGGAGGCACTGGCTTGTTAATAATTCTTTATTTTTATACATAATTCATTACTAATCCGCTCTTTAGCGAGTGCAACCACGAAGGCATGTACGATGTTCTCACATGACCGCGTTCGCCCTTACAAGATTAGAGGCAACGTATAAAGTTTCGTCAATTCGGTTTACTGTCTCGCGTAATAAACTTTAACGATGGTCTGATACAGATCTACAAATTTAAATGTTAACTCACACATACCAGCCGCTGAACGTGTTTTGATGATAATAATTAATTATAATGAAGTGAAAATCATTTTCTTAGGTGAAACAATCACTAATAAAAATTCCATAGTTCAAAATGCCTACCCTAAGATATTCTTACGGTGATTAAACATGAAAAAACAGAAAATCATAGAGACATTAATCGGTCAATAAGTGAGTGAATGACCTTTTATTAAGTTTGTACGATCATTTACCTTGTTTTGAAGTGTCACATATAATGATCGTCAGAGATAATGATAATATATATAAAAATGTTATGATTAGCGAGGATGACGCCGACCACTCGGATAATTAAGGTCATTACTATGCGCGGATCGTGTCAAAAATGACACTATAAATGTGACACAGATACCTACGCTGTTGACGCGCTCATGTTTTTAGACACGCCGTGCAGAAATTTTAAATAAATTCATATTATACTTAACAACTATTCTATTATTTGAGTGGTAATTGAAAACGATATTTAAGAAAAAGTGTAAGCAATTGTAGGTTTTAAATAATGTAGACTCCTAGACTCCTAGGTCAATAGTATTTACGGGGCTGGTCCCTTGACCCCGATGAGTCAGGCTAGTTGCGCGTGACCAGGACGCCAGCACCGAAAGGTCAGAATAAATTGGCAGAGAGAGGATGTTGGACCAAAAATGTTGTCACATCTAAGTTTAATGAGGATGGGGAATTTAATGGACCATTTAATATTATCCCAGGAAGTTATTTGCGTAATTTCTGTACGAGCTTTGTTATGGAACAGTTTTTAGTGTAATGTTATGTAATTTACTTTTAAACTGTGTAATGTTCTTTCGATTATTTTTTCACTAAAGTAAAAAGAAATCTGAATTTTATCTGTATGATTTTCTGTTATACAGGATGTTGTTTTAGCACCGTTAATATATCACGTAGGCTTTTTAACGCAGCGAAGTTATTTTTATAGGCATAAAAAGTTTAACTTACGTTTTGAGCAATAGTCTCCAGTCCAGCCGGGCTTGCACACAATTTCGCCGGTGGCTGAACAGGTGTAATGTCCGAAGGCGTCGTCCCTCGGCCTGCACAGGACTTCGCAGCCAGGACCGTAGTAGTGTGCGGCGCAGGTGACTCTGTAGGAGAGCCTCAGGTGCGCGCCGCCAGCCCCACCCCACCGCTGCTCTTCTTCTACCCACGGGCCGCCAACATCAGCTATACTCTGCTTCGTCATCCGCGCAATCAACGTATCTGTAAAAAAAGATCCATTACAGCACACCGCGATAGGTACATCGTAAATAGGCATGTAAAACTTAAGACCTTGGTCTGGACAAAAAATATAAAATCCGACGTCTTTTACGCTAACCTATATTTACCTACACTAATAATTCTTTTGAATGCTATTATTGTATACTATTATATCCCCACGTACAATACGTTGCTATATTATGTATTACGTCTACTAGCATATAAGTCAGATGATATTAATAATATTGGTAACTAGATGAATATACACAAGGATAAGACACAATTTAATTTGATTAAAGTAAAAGAGCGTATCTATTTATCAGCGTGGGAAAGGGCTTGGAGTAAATTGACCTGTTACCGTCGGCGTTTGACGCCCGCATTCAGACGTGAGATTTCATTGTTCCGAGCGTGATTCACTATTTCGGTCCGTTGGCGCCCGTTGGGTGATTGATTAAGAGTTTTTAACCACATCCCCTCTCACCCGCTGTACGAATTGTCGCTAATCATGAATCAACTTTAATGATCGCAACTACAAGAATTACATAACGCGGTGACGAAAGCGTAGAAAAAACATAAAAGCAGCGATTCCCGGTTTATGAAAAATATACGCAACGCCATTCATCAAAACGATGCGAGTGCTGAGCCGGGGCGCGCTGGGAAACCTTGCCGCCGACCTGTTTCTAACTTTATTTATTTCGCTCCGTGTATAACAATCATTTATTTGTTCTTTTTGCCGCGCTCCACCACGTTGCATTCCTAAGCCGGTAATCCCGACAGCAGATAAAATTAAACCAGACGCGAAACAAAATTAAAACGTACATAAAACGATCGATCCGGACTAATTTCGTGGCGTATGGTATGGTGGGGTATACTGTGGTAAGTATCTGACAAGATTGTTCTTTGTTGGACGTCAGTGATAGAAAAGAACGACTGATGAGATGAGCAGCTTATCTCGATCGGAGTTTTTCGGCTCCTTTGTTTAAACTACAACGTAAGGTGGTAAATTGGGAAGTGTCTGCTCCTATTATAAATTGACTAAAGTGTATTGTAATAAAATTATGTTTCAATGACACAAAATAAGATGTTGATGGTAGTAGATATGTGCGTTGAATCCTTGTAATGAACAAACACGACGGGTACGAAGCCGGAACAGCCTGTGTGCACACTATCCAACGTGGTAAACTTACACCGAGCGATCGTATCAGTGCAATAAATCTAAATGATAAAACGTACGTACTCAGGTTAGCCGCCCAACGAAAATAATATATTGAACATCAATACATTCCGCATTCTATTCCTATGGAAATCGAAAATTGTTGTTTTCAGATAGCTGCGGAGGACTAGGTGTGGTGCGATACCGCTGGTAAGATTTCTTTGTTAGGTATGCGAGGCCACATGTACGTATGAGGAAATTTTCCAATATTGGATAAATAATTGTACCACGAACAGAGCAAACTTCAAACTTTACAAAAGTTGTGTGTCTAAGAAAAAAAAGTCACAACTTCGAGATCATTAATAAAAAATCGTATAATGATGCGGGAGGCATTTTAGGTAACGCGATAGCTTCGGTTCCAGAGAAATGTTGTTGAAGCAGAGTGCAGAGTTCGGGGGGAATTAGAAAAATGATGTGTGGGAACCGAGAGTGGGTTGCAATTTAGCTCGAATGTGCGCGGAGAATTACGGCACCCGAGCACTCAGGTGTGCTAGGGTTGCCCGCCGCGTGAAATATGACCGCCGCCACAAAGCGACCCGATAATTTCACTCGGGCGTTATCATAACAAATGTTTAAAAACAAAACAAACGACAGTTTCAGCAGCAGGCGCGATTTTAACATCAAAAATAACTAAAAATTCCATCCAATATTTTAACGCTTGTTGTGACCCTAAACCGGCTTTCGACTCTAAACAATTTGTAGGAAAATTATTAGGATGTTTTCGTTTTCTGCACACAACGTACATAAGAACCGAATCAAAACGTTACCGGTGCGTACACGGCGATCTATACGAAATGACCCTCATTATAACAAAACCATAGTAACGATATTAAATGAAGGTGTAACGACTATAGACTATTAATGTAGTTTCGATTCACAAATAAATAACACAATTTAAAGCAGGACGAGGCGAGCGTACGTGCCGCGCCGCTGTGCCTCGGATACTATGTAATTATGGATCCAGAGGTCACTACAAATAAATGAGGGGCGATTCGAACGATCATAACAAAAGAAAGCGGAATAGCCGATAATTCGAGGCGGCCGATATCGGAGGCGGACGGCGTCCATTTCGGATGTTCCGAACGCGATTTTCGGCCAACGGGGATACGTTCACGCGATACAGCTTCCGCTGATCGATCGATCGATCAACGAGGCGACCGGATGTGAGCCCTCGTTCAATATGTAGCTAGATTGACAACGTCTAGCCACTTCAACTGGATCGTCGTCAGGCTAATTGTATAGCGTCAGCGACCTATGCAAAGATGAGAGTTATGTTTAAACTTGGGAATAACTTTATTTTATCATTTAATAAAGGTTTATTGATCCGAGATTTGTCGAACAGAACAGGTCGAAGCCGCCGGCGCTGTGGGAAACGGCGTTTCATCAATGGACAGAGCACACAAACTACGTTCTCTTTTGTTTATAAAACTGTCCACTTCTTATGCCCGACGTGTATTTCAATTTGAGAGGCGCGCTCGGCGTCACGCCCCACACTAGACAAACAAAACGTTCGACGATCGTTTTTTTTTTCAACGCTGTGTCGAAATTGAAACAGATTTAATGACAACGAGACACGAAAACGTCGTTATCTAAGATATTTCGCGCATCGTATCTTTTAAGAATACAAGTATTTTCGTTTCGCGCGGGGAATTAACTTACACGGCGCGTTGTGTAATAAATTCGTTAGCGGACTCGGCTAAGTTTTGCGAAAGGCAATTAACGCTAACGCGGAGAGAGTTGAGAACGCGTGGATCAGGCTGCTGTAGTGGATAATGAATTGGCTAATAATGCACGAGCGGGCGAGATAAGGGCCCGTCACAACATAACTGTATCAATGATACGAGTTAGCGTACAGCGCGCGGCGGTAGCGCAGCCCGCGGCGACTCGCGCGCCCCGCGCGTAATTACCTCCACGAATCTGTTATCATTGCTGTCTTTTCACACGGTCCTATTCTCGTTTCACCTATATGGAGGTGTAAATCGAGACAGTGCAATAATCGTAAAGGCAGCGGACGAGAGAGTGAACAAAACGCACGGGACGAGACAACGCCGTGTGCCCACTTATCCGGTGGCATGTGCTTAGCATCTGTCGACGACGCTTCCTGACGCCCAGCGCCTGTTATATCATAAATTGAACCTTCCGCACCGTCTTCCGTGATTTTTTATCATGCTCAAGCCCTACGATGACGATGGACGAAGTGTAAACTAAAAATTAACTTCCTCGGAGGTAGGTTTTTTAGCATCGGGTAAGTAAACAATGCGTCGATCCGTTAGCGGGCTCCAGGTGCGGCTCGTTCGCCTCGGGCGCTACACAAAAGATTTCGGTGAAGGAGCGAACGGCTATATCAAAATTGCAAGCCATCCATCCTTTTGTCACACGTTGTTTGTTCAGGAGAAGAATCTCTTTATGGTTTGAACGTAATAATTCTCTTCACAATCACATTTATCTATGACATATAAGATTCTTTAGACTTATGTCGCCTTTCAAAGCATTCGCCAACGTATTCTGCACGGACGAAATGAGAGGGGCTGGGGCCGTTTAGTCAGCTCAAGTTTTGATTTTCAAAACTTATTCGTACGAAACCGGCTGCATTCAATTGCGGTTCGGTATTAGATAAAAAATGTTATATGATTTAATTAGGCATTAGCTAGTGAGTTGATAGTGAGTGAACACAAACGGCTTGTGTGTAACCTGTTATTATGGTTGATTAGATTTCTGTTGGTAACATTTCTCGGTAGTGCCTCGGCGCCGCCCATCGCTCCCGCGCCGTATTAAAAATATACCCGTCCTCTTAAGCTATCCACTTCGGACGCTAATGATTTTCGGTAAACTGGCCCGTACCACACCTCCCCGTATCTCGAAATCTCTCGAGTAAATCACAGACTTTTTGTTACCCGGTCACGAGTAGTAATTATGTCGGTCAGAGTGCAGCGGGATGAAAATCTAATTATGAAGTGGGTAGTTCAAAATGTATGTCTTTTTTTTGAATCGATTCCTACATTGGGCTTCGCTATTTCCCGAAAAGTCAACTTCTTGAATTTATTCGTCCGTGCTTCAAGTTATGAATTTGGATGCACGCAGAGAATTATCGTGATGATGTATTTACGGCGGGCTGCGGGTTACAATTCATTCGGAATCATTTTTTCGGTCACGCCATGTCGCATGTGCGCTGTAAAGCTGTCGATTCTTTATTGGACGTTTAAGCACCGCGTGCTATCGTCAAACGTAACGAGCCGAACTCATATCGATTGTATCAGAAATCGATTCGCTCTAAATTATTGTAATCTAAAATTGTATGTGCATATGGTGCATAATTATGTAATTTCCTCGTAACTCGCGTTCAAAAATTATCTGCTCGTTAAACGATACGAAACTAGATTCGTGCACGCGTAATCGAACAGCCGATGAGAACGATACTTTATGTTTTTTCGACTAGGTATCGGTGAACGGCCATCGGAATATATTAGAACATTTCTACTAAATTTTCGTCCTACAGAAGGCTGAGTTTATTAGAATACGGCGTGCATTGCGACGCGGCTCACGCGCGGGCCGCGTGCCTCGAACGCCAATCGCCCGCTCCATGGGAACATTTTTGTCTTCCACGATATGATAATATAAGCATTCAAATATACATACTGTCCGTTAAATGCACGATAAACACCCAGAATTACAGTGAAACCTGGATGTGAGCGAGTCGTGACGGACGTGAGGTGAATTTTACAATTTTTCGATGCTTCATCATGACCCTTTTATCATAATCGCATTAGACTGCTGCAACTCACCGTCAGATCTCGACGTCTCGTTCGTGTCGTGCCACGCTTCGACTATCAGCGAGAAGGTGCCCTGGAAAATAAAAGAAAACATGTCAAACATAGCCTCGTAATTACAATCAACATTATTACGTATAAACAAACGAGAACTTTAGTAACACACGCTGGCAACAACACATTCGTTTCGAAGAATTTTTAAATGCATTCGAGTGCGCCATTCTTTACAATAAGATAATCCACTGTGCCTACGCCATCTCAAGCAGAGAGAGACCTTTAAAAATGGGCGCGGCGGCGAGCATTTCAAATATTTCCTTTAGTTTACGACGTCGCTCGGAATGGCGGATGAGTGTAAATGAACAACATGATAGACAGGTGAACCGGGAGCAGATGGCTGAATTGTTTTAATACGGGCTAAAAATACTATGCACAAGAAGGCGATGCGTAGCGCACTTAACTCGCCCAACATGGGCCCGCGTAATGTTTTCGTGGAGTTTTAAAGGCAAAGAAAAAAATTTGTAACGGGTGCGTATCAGATAGATATATTGACATACGTCGATGTTTACGTAAGGAGGCGAAACGGCAGTCGAAAATCTATTATCGATGATAAGGCGGCGAGTCAACAGCTCACAGGCGCCTGTACATTTTATCAATAGGTTTTATGACACTACGACACCCCGGCCCGGCTCATGCGCAAAATGTGTTGCCAGTTACTAGAGATGCTTTATGAAATTTCTCCCACCGTTCGGAACCGGTTGTGTCAATAAAACAGGCTGTAGCTGCATCGAACGATCCTCCGCTACGCGGCGAACATAACGCGATAATATTCATTTACTATCGAATCATCCGAAACGTTTATATCAGAAGGTTTTTTGCCCCAAACACATTAGCGCACGCAATACATAGGAGCATTTTGTATTGTACATATAAATAATCACACGAGATTATTTTAAACTATCTGCGAGTAAACTGTTGTAAATAAAGCGGTCGCTTCGTGAAATAACCTTCAACCGTAGGTATTCGTATAAGATGAGGTTTGCGAGCGTATTCACCACTCATGAATACCGAACAATTTCTGTTCGACGGAGTTCAAAGGCAGTATTCTGAACCACCGTAACCTTCACTCGCGTTCGTGTTCGTTCATTTATCGATCAGAAAATCTCTCCAATTAAATGCCCGTACAGTTACACTAAAATAATTTTAGAACGATTACATCGATGGTTTTGGTCGTTGTTTTTTAATACCACCGATGCAGCCCGCGCTCGTCGCCTAATGCATATTATACGATTATCTGATGAACTATTTCACCCTTTTTATAGAATTCGTAAATGGGAGACAGGTTTAATCCTACCTCGAATGGCCGATGCCCATTTGTTTGGTCAAGTAATCGCACCCAAGAGTGTTCGATTGTTTACGATTAAAACGGTAATCTCCAAATGTTGCGTCCAAGATAAGCGTTCACGAATTGGGTATCGGAACTTTAATAGAAACAGGTCAAACGCTATCAATAAGGTAATCAAAGCCTGCCGTCATAATTTGATGACCGCCGTAAGAGTGGTACCAGTTTGAGACCGGCGAGGCAGTGAGAATCCGTGACGGAGTGTAATTAGGTATAATACGCACGTCACGGGTCGCGTCCCGCGCAGCTGCGCCCGACGGATATGAAGGGTCACCATTTAATTTCTTCATAAGATCACCACACGAACTCTTAAGGAGTGATTCACAACTGACAGATGTCCCCGTTGTCAATTAGCTTGATGAATGAAAACATAATTTGCATGAACGAGAACTAACAATGAGTTATTTGCATAGGAACTGATACGTATGTACATACAACAGCGAACAATAAACATTGAAGAAATCAATAGTAGAAATCCACAGGTTCCCAACGCACATCACACGGCGCATTATGAGACAAAAACGTCGCACCGGGCTTTTTCTTATGTTTCACCATCACCTTTAAACGTTCGCAGATAAGTGTAATTAAAGCTTTCGATGGGTATGCCGTTCAATTTTGACGAATTTATATTAAGTGAGTGCTCGTTTGATACGTCGGCTATGGCAGCGGACGTGTTATCGTCCGTCACTGAATACCAAGCAGGCGGGCGCGCGGACCGAACAATTTTGAGCTTTACGTCCGCGCTTCCTTTCACGGGACATCTCAGCGCGCAACTCGTATTCCGATTCATGTGTAAAAGGAGCGACGGCGGTGCTCCGTGTATTATTATGATATGTTTGCACGATCAAATATGGTGCGTCGTAGTATACGGCGTATTGATTTGTTAATCGAGTATGGAGAGCGCATTTCGGTCAGCTGAGGCCGATCGTAAGTATATGCCGGTTCCCACGGCAGTGACTCGGCCGGCCCATAAAAAGCGACGACAACGTAAGCGTACGTGTGTAAGTAGCCTTTATAAACTCACCGAGCTGTCTACATATGTAATATTCATATGTTTTCAATTAGAATTGCGGAGTTACATTAAAATCATTATGCTCTTTGATACTTACATTAACAGATCCACGTGATGTTGCCGTATATTTTGTGGATGGACAATGAATTTTATGGATACAATTTTAAAAAGTAAACAATGACGGCTCTTGATATTTCATATGTGATGCGTAACAAAGTGAGTTTTAAAAGTGGTCGAAGTAACTTGCAAGCCAGCTGTAAGGCTATGTAAGACTTAGTTACAATGTTAGTAAGTAACGGCGGTGCTTTTTATTTTCGATCTATGGATAATACATCGATCCAGCCGTGTCTAGCTCATGCGGCAACTCTATAATACCCGCACAAACCCGTTGCCGAGCGAGCAATTAAGGAAACGTACTCAACAACTTGACTTATAAACGAAATGCGAATTGACGTCCGATGTGAGTGTACTTGTGTTCTAATTTTTATTTTATCCGTAATATAAATCGCGCACACATCATCAAGCAGCGCTGATTTATCTGGCGATTTACAATGTAGGTAATATAAAACTTAAGATTTTAGTATTGTCTTGAATATTTTTCCATGCTTCAAATTGTATTCCAGACATCAGCACATCCGCGATCTCATACTGTGGAGTTGTTTGATAATCATTTTATGAGCCCTGCTTCCATATCTCGTTTCTGTTATTTTGTTTTTAATTAGAGAAAAAGGACGTGGGAAAGGGACGGCCCGCGGCCTTCACCGGGCGTCATCTGTGTGGGATGTTTACAGCGTTTCGGACAAAGCTACGAGATCAGGTGAGCGTTCCTTTGAACGTTTTTCGTACACGTGTTTCGGTCGCTATTGTTGTCCGCGCGGCTCATTTATTGTTTGTTTGTTTGTTTGTCTGTTTGTTAAAGAAACGAAAGTCAATGGAAATTGCAACAGATGTTGAAGTCGTACGTTTTATTACCACGGATTACGGTACACGGGATCGCTATGAAAACATCAGCCTGAGAATATTCGTAAACTGCATATGCTGGGTCTTTACAATTTGAAGGTGTTTTTTTTTGTCAAATTCCATGAGAAATTGCAGTTTTAGTGGATATGTATCGGTGTTAATTACGCACCGACTGTTCGCTGTGTTTAGACGATGGAAGAAAATGGAACAAGGTCGGATACCGTTGTATTATTCGGTGAACACCGTAAACTATTGAATGTTACTTTATAAAACATCACAAAAAGGGCACCGGAGTTCACTTTCAAGTTTCGACACGAGAAAATACCTAGTTATTTGGAACACAAACAGCCGACCAAGTGGAGGAGTCGTGATTTCATATTTCACACTTCGCTAGTGTGGTAAGATCTTTTGAGACAGGTTTTTTTTTCATTTAGCGGAACGCCGACGGGGAGGTAAACTGAATTCGGATGTTATTGCACCGGAATAAAGTCTCGATTGCAATGATTAATCGTTTCAATGATGTGGATCCGATATATAAAACGTTCTTTTGACCATCGTAATTCAAATTAAAAGATATGCAAATTTCGACGTCTGGGCGATACGTAGCGTGTAGTATTAAAGCGTTTCAATCGCGTTTAATCCCAATTATTAATGGTTTTAATTAAGTTTATCTGAATCTATTTCGAGATCGCCGTACGTTGACCCGATGAATCATATTACATCAAAACTTGGACATTGTTAATGTCCATGTCTATAATACGTAATAAGAGCCGTGTGAATGAGAGATATCGAGTACAAAAATATTCTTGTACAAAAAATATCCAGGTCGACGGTTTATTGGCGACAGTACACATGCATTCGGTTAGAATGCTAAGCAGTTTCGTGGTAAACACGAGTAACTATGGCGAGCGGGACTCGGCCTATAAAGCGATTAAATACCGAACCATACACCGCTGGCGAGCGTTTCGTATATAGTTGTGTACATCTCAAGTTCGGAGTATAATACTTGTTGGTACTCGCACGACTGCGCAGTGCATATAGACAAAAGTGAGACGTTCTCAAAGCAAGCGACCTATGTGAACCTATGATGTTCCAACATCAAATTGTTAACAGGGAGAAATCCACTTTGTTAGCGTTACAGCCACGCAACGACTTAATGCGAAGCGTAAATTTGAAAATGGAACTTTTAAATCACTCGTTGATAAACACGTTTGGTGTTCGGCCAGCGACTGATTTATATTCCTCGTTTTTGATTAAGTATTTTCAAAAGGCAAATCTGTTTACAGACGAGACATTAATTATGATATAGATATTTTTTGTGTTACACATTTCAAACACGCGATAAAATTATGCGAGCCATAAAATTGATTTAATCATATTAAGATGATAAAACGTCCTGACGTTCCAAAACATATAATCGAATAGTATCGATTTTGCTATAGCCATAAAATAAAATAAATTACACAAATTGAACCTTAATTTTATGACCATGATAAACGGTATTACACATTTAATAATATAACACAGGAAAGAAAAATAATCCGTGTTTATTCTATTAATAACCTCTGCCTACTTTGCAAGGGATCTGGCGTTATGATACAACAATACATGATAATATATGCCATGAGAAATTTACAAGGAACTATAATACCATGGCACATTACCATATACATATTTAACGCAACAGATAACTTAATAATATGTGGCAACTTTTATTATAAATTTAGCCTAATGTGAGAACAAAATGTATGTACAATATAGGTACAATACGATAAACGATAATTAACAAATATACCAATCAGTTGAAAAAACTCAACACGGCCACAAACATACCGATTGGTTGTAAACAGTTGTGACCGGACGAAAAACTAGCGGAGTTTCATTACTTGAGGATTAATTACTCAAACATCATTACAGGGAAACATTAAAGTGGGTAAGCGGGCCGTCACTTGGAAGCATCTACGCTTCGGGTTCATATCTGTGTCGATTATTTCACAAAACGCAACTAGCTTGGAAACTGAAGTCACACGTAACCACTTTTTCCTTCGCTGACACGGCCGGTACGAGTTAGTCATCAGCAATTTATTGCCCTCAACTACAATCATCGCGAAAAAAGCGACCACTCTGGCGGAATTCGGGACTTTTAAACGGGTCAGTGAAAAACGAGGACTCACTTTAATTTCACATGGCATCGCCGGCATTCGGCAGACGGGCCGCGGTTCGGGGCCCAAGAATTCGAAAAATTAAAATGTCGGCCATAAATAACGGAATGATTTGAATGAAGTATAAGAGTTTAAAAAAAACCGTAGTTAACAAATTTCGGGAGACGTTCGCCTCAGCCTCCGCTCTGCCGTAGATCGTCTGATAAGCCATGAGAAGGGTATAGCGTTGAAACCGTAACCACATCAAAAACCTTTCCGAGCTGTTCATCTGGATTTTATATGAGGATGACGCGCAGCCTCACCCAATACAAGTTTAGACATGATTCGCATTTGATACTTATCAACAGTTTTTTACTAGTCCACTTTGCATACACATAGCGCTCATCAACTGTGCGGCATTGGTCAGCGAGAATATAAAAAAGAACTAGAATCCACGTAATATTCATAGCACGGATGGTAGAAATTGTACTGGGTGCGGTACAAATAAACCAAAAAGTGACAACCCTAATCTGTCGATCATCTTGAACGGTTCAGAAGTCGTGGCTAGAAATGTTTCATTCTGAATCCGCAACGGGCAGATTTGATCGGCATACCCTATTTTGTCACATGTAAATAAATAAGCGTGAAACAATCTGTCATTTAGACGCGCGATTCTAGCTCGCGGTGGTTCCCACTATGATCGGCCTTTGACACGTTCATAAATTCGCCGAAGTACGTACGAAGCACGTAAGTACCGCGCCACCTCCCATACTAAATAATGTTAGCGATTTATTCGCGCGGTCGCGGATACGAGCGGAGCATGTGAGCCGCTCGGCCGCGAGTCAGAATTCCTAGAAAGTGCGCGCGTGTGATGAATAAAGACGGGAACGCGAAGAATTTCATCATTGCAGATTTGAGGGCTCGACGCGCCCTAAGGACGTGAGAACGCACCAACCGACGTTGCGATCCAATAAAAATGGACCCCAGATCTCGCCTTCGTCTAATCCGATGACAGGTTTCATATTAGAACTCACTGAAGCTTAAAAACGAAATCAGTTTTTAATGCGAGTGACATCATTGAAATGTATCATCATGAGGCCGTAGGAAAAATGATCACCTACGCAAATTACACTTTGACTACAACAATAAATCGGTTCCTTTGAACAATTTTAGTAGCGGCCGTAAATGTTACACAGTCGTAGTTAAAACGTCACAATCTGACCGTAAATGAGCATTCGTTTGAGAAAGGAGTGTTTTCTTAGGCGGTCTCGAGTAGACTCCTCGTTATAACGAGACCGGTAAACTTTATTGTCTATTCATTCCGTTGATGGGCTTATTTTCTTTATCTCCTCGTCTCATGACTAACCGCTATAATTACGTTCAGGGATTTTCGTTCCCGTTTAGTGCAATGTTATTTTAGTTCTCGGGAAGCCCACGAAATTGTTGAAACGGTCGACCCGTGTTATGCTATAGTTTATTTAGGCATATTATCGTGAAATCCAGCGACCGTTAATTGATAGTTGCTGAATACCTGCTCAGTGGCTCCGAACAATGCAACCCGCCGCACCAATTATACACGCTCCGATTGTTTAAATTTGAAACTTATGAAATTGTGCACTAAGTAATGGAGTACGCTCGAATCGTCCCCAGTCTACTCTTACGTGGAATTTCATATTGCGATCTTTTTCTTACGTTTTTTCTCGTTGGACATTAATTGCTGCTCGTCTGAGTGGAGAGATAAAAGACGGTGTCGAAGAGGGAACAAGATCGAATGAGGCATTCCATAGCTTCGGTAGATTATTAAAAGAAGCGGATGTAAGGGTAAGTATTTTAAGAGGTTCCCGGCGCGAGCGGATTGAGATAAAGGAAATTATTAAGAGCTCTCCCGGACAAAAACGCCGTAGACGGAAGTTTCTTCGGCTATAGCCGAGGGCGACATATCGCGTTACTGTGAAGTAATAACTTGATGATCCGTGCAGTGCAGTGCGAACGTTCGCGTTTATCCGTTTTCGGTTGTACGCGAAACTTATGTAACTTTGGATGCCCGCTGAATCGTAATGCGTTAAACGATTACAATTCACTCGTAATTATGGACGATTTGTGGCGCCGAAATCGTGTTTGCTGTACGAATTCGTGGAGGCGTGAAGAGTTTTTACACGGCCCTGTGCGGATTGTTAATTACTTTCTAATGGAGAAGCCGCTAGGTCCGCAAGAACTGGCTGGCTTCACACGCGCGACAATGGATTGAAAAAGGTATTCGCTCGGCGCCGCGTGCTTTACAGTACTATTGTTTTGAGATTCGAAGCGGCCGTGACGTCATAGAAACGTTAATTTCCGCGAAATTTTATACCGTACGTAGACGTATGAAATATACTTCAAGTCGCATGAAGGTCTCCAAATCACCGCGGGCCGCGAGACGCTACACTTTCATTTAAATTTTTGCTATTATTTAGAGCGTGAAACTATTTACGAAACATGCAAAATAACTAACAATCTCTAGAATTAGTTACGCCGTTGCTTAGTCTACTTGTTCCACAATAAAGACGCGAGTTTCTTCATTAAACGACACAAATACATTAATCATGTAGGTACTTCGCTGTCTTCGTACATCACTCGAGTTAGATTTACATAACACTTTCGTATAATATTTTTCGCGTAGACACATCCAAATTTGAAATTGAAGAGCATTCGATTACAATGTAGTGCGAAAGAACCCTGTGATTTGAATGATTGAAGAGCAGTTTTGTTTTCGACACAATATTAATGAGAGCCTGTCACAGAGTACACATATTTGCCCGTTTTCGAACATTAAATACAATAGCGATTAAACTGCTAGATAGATGCTTTTGATTTAATTAACCTTAATTAAGTCCAAGCACGCCAGTTCTTGTCGGCGTCTCACGGTAAAAAATGATAAAAAACCAATGGTGCCAGCTACCGACATTAATTCCTTCCGGAGCTGGCAACATTGTGAGCATTAAAATAATACCTGATGCCACGAGAAATAGAATTAGAATTTAGAATTTTGCATCCAATAATTATACAATTCAAGTTAGAGATTTTGTTGTTTTTTTGTTCTGTTTACATAGGATCAGCCAGATTTGTCCAGTTATTGCTCTCACTTGAGGCGGCGCACTAGTTTTTTTGTGGCCGATACGGGCCGACCTTCGTCGAGCCTTGTGGGAAAGTGACTTGCCAAAACGCCGGCCCATTCTCAGATACATTGAGGAAATATTTGTCCGACTACCACCATTAAAGCGAAGTACATTAGCAGCGCGCCCGTATTATTATACTTACCGGAGTACCGTGTAATTGTTAACATTGTATGAAACAAAAATTATCTATCGATCGGTTTTTATCGAAACGACTCAACAACAATGAGATGTAGACAATTTGTTGAGATAACAGACGTAACAATGCCGACGATGAGTAACATCTAACGCAATACGGATCTATGTTTAATCCATAAAAAGTATAGTTCATGGTCGGCGCGGCGTGGCGCGAATGAGCTGCGCGCGCGCAGTTAGGGCTTGCGCATGCGCGGAAATACCCTTTGACATTTGCGCACCGACCATCTCTGTCTCGCGCGTAGCAGGTGGTACCATTTAAAAAAACAAATTAGTATTCGATATTTTTTCGCGTTTAAACGTTTACATAACGGTCCCGCCGTCCTGAATGGACCCGTTCATGCGCCGTGGGGTTTATACCCCCGGCTACGAGGGTGCAATTACTCCCCGGACCGGTAACCTTTCGCGAACACGTGAGTAACAATTTGAACGCGCGCGCTCGTAGTCCGGTCCTCACCTCAGTGACACGGGGACCGACTAACGGACCTCGGAACCGTGTATTACAATATAAAACCCGTGATTTACAAACACAAATTGTTTAAAAGTAAAATGAACGTAGCTCCGGCGAGCCGAGCGCTTGAATACAAATGAGATTTCTTTTTGGAGTGAGCCATCTCTTTCTTTAAACGCTGTATGATAAATCGTTTCTATGCGTCGTTAACTCCAGCGCCGCTTCGCTTGTAATTTTACTGTTCGATGTTGTCAGTAATATTAATATTCCCGTGACCTATTATCGGCCGGGTCAGATCTACGTGCGAGCATCAGAACCGATTTGTTTCACGGGATACGTGATATAAAGTTAGATCTCAGCTGCCTGTGTACGGCTCTTCCAGGGCCGTAACGAGATAGTGTCCGTTAGGGCGCCCCGAGTCGCGACCGCTCGCGAGTCATGTTTCAAAATATTGTGATGCTGACCACCGAAGAGTAAATTAAATATAACAATATATAAAACACCATTCGATCGGAGTTCATCTGCTTCGTTATTTATAACGCTCGCGGATATCACTAACATTATTTCATGATTAATATTAATTGTTTAAAACATATTCCCCATCCTCGTCGATGACCTCATTCCGAAAAAAACGAACTCGACAAAGCTTAGGGCAGAATATTTAAACGCGGCGCACCCAGTGATATTCGTGACCGTGCCTAAGTACAACCGGTAAAGGTCGCGAACGATGCGTATGGCGTATATCCTCACGACTTTAAATTCCATTTGCGGCATATTGCCACGGCATACGGGATACGTATCGCGTCAAATAAGATAACGGGCATATGGCGTCAACTGTACGGCTTTCATCTAAGCTTAACCTGTCACTGAAATTCGATAGACGGGGATCATTTCGCGTCGCTTTCGCTCAATTGGTCGCGTCACAATGTCTGACTATGGAACTCTATGTGAATTTAAACAGGAAGTTTCAATTTAGCGCCAATTCAGACGGAATGATACTGGCAGTAGAAACCGGACGCACATCCATGTACGAAAACGAAAAAAGTTTTCGAATTTCGACTATCCGCGTATTTCTCGTTCTACCTGCTCAGTTACCAAATGTCACGTTTTCTCCAGATGGTCAGAGCTTGTGCAAGCCGAGCTTTGGAGCTATTGTTTGCTCAAACATTACGAGACGGTACGACATTTGAAGCGGGCCGCTAAATAAAATACAAACACATCTCCGAGCCTCTAGTGTCCACACTGGATCGTGTGTAAACTATGGACGATTCACGCCGTCGAAATAACCGTAACTAAGATCCAATTAAGATGTCCGTTATCCTTGGAATCGAGATAGAACTGGGCGCGTGTAAATAAATAACTGGTAATTACAATTACGAATCACGATTCCGACCGGCCTCCGCTCTAATCGCGGATGAAGATGAGAACGCCACAATGAAGTCTAGCTAAAGTACATCTAATAACATACGGCTGGTCATGTGGCGGCCAACTTCATAATTAATTAAAAATGAGCCATTGAACGCTGTAATCGTCCCACGCGCTGCCTCGTTAAATCATCGAGCGTTCTTATCGTCATCGCTTCTGTCAAATTTGAATATAGAATCCCGTAATTTCTTTTTTTTCTATTATTTACGGGCGAACGAGATGCGTCGTAGTGGCCTTCGTGTGGATTATTGGAATTTGAACGTTGGTGGCAACCAACGTTGATTTATGGATGTAGGGTTGCCACTTAATGTTCCTTTAATGATGTATTGATTTTTTATTGTTAAAAAATATATTGAACGACGTTTTAGTAGCATATCTTAAAGCTTTTAAGGAATTTGTCGATATTGTTCACATTCGCTTTGGCTGACAACAGTTTGAAACTTATATAGTAAATAATAATGTTTATAGACACTTACCGGCCATGTGAAGTCAAATGGGAATACGATGGGATTGCTAAATCCTTCCACGTTGAGGTTGGGCACATCCAAGGAGTTGCCTCCAAGCACTGGTGTGGTGATATCACCGAACGTACATGGCGAAGTGGTATCGATATTGGCTTGATAAATCTTGAGGCACACTCGGAATTTAGTCCTGCACGGCGCCAAGCACGGCGCATCACTATTCGAGGAACCATCACAACACTGTCCACTATTTAACCTACCCAATGAGTTCGTAAAACTTTTTATCCTAAGTTCGAAGGAACCAGATGTCAGCACCTGCAACAGAGGAGAAACGAAATTAAATACTTTAGAATAGAAAGATAAATATTAAGCAGAAAAGCTAAGAAATATTACACACATTGGAATAATAATATTGTGAACCAATTTATCAACATTACAATGACACAGTAAACATTGAGCGGTCTATATAACTCTCAGCGCGATGACATGTGATCTTCAAA
>DWTO01000352.1:0-22385 GCA_018244755.1 Jemadia pseudognetus
CTAGAAAATCTAAATTAGAAAAAATTTATAGTGTTCGACCTGGGAATCGAACCCGGGACCTCCCGATCGGCAGTCGCACTTGCAACCAACACGACCATCGAGGCAGTCATTAATATTAGATGCTGATATTAATCCATATATCATCCATTGTCAATATTCATCCACAAAGATAAAATACGTAACATCACGTCTATAATCCTCGTAGAGGTAGCCGCTATTATTAATATTCGCAAATCTAAATATGTAACGAGTCCGTGCCGGGGCGGAGTAAGAATGCATTCTCCGACCCCGCGCCGGGGTACAGGCTGTCGTGAGAAGCCATGTCACGCCTGTGGGCTGCTTCTTAGGTGATGCGAGAGCCTGCGCTCTGCGATCCCCTACCCGCATGCCCAGCATAAGGATTATGAGACCCCTTAGGGGAGACCTATATCCAGCAGTAGACTGCAATGGGCTGACTATAATGATGAAATGTGTAATTTACATCCGTAAAGTTTTATAAGAATTCTGATAAAAGAGCACACCATAATGTAACATTAGGCCTGTAATCCTCGAAGAGGTAGGCAGAGGAGTGTAGTACAGTCCCACGTATCACCAGTTACGTTTACGTCCCACTATGGAATAGGTGGTGAGTCTATTGGCATACACCGGGCACATCCCGACTTCGAGCCTCTATTAGTAAATCTAAGTTAGAAAAACCCAGTAGTGTTCGAGCCGGGTTCGAACCCCTCACTCGGCAGTCACGCTTGCAGCCAACACGACCAACGAGGTTGTCAACAAGAGCCGCACTAGGTATTTCAGTTATCATATAGAGATACAAGAAATGGAAATTATTAATTGAAAAACACAAAGATTGAAACCAGCATTTATTTTTCAAACTAACAAATCGTAACTCGTCAAAATCCAAACGAGGTACTCTGCTATCCAGTACAATTCATAATTCAACGAAGATGCTTAAGAAATAAAAACACTTAACGCGTAAACATGAATTTTTAAATACTAAGCTGAATCGCCTCTCGTATTGATATCAGATTGGTTTTTTCCCGAAGCATAGTGAAGTACTTATCGAAGGATCCACGGAAAACTTCATTCTAAGTTGAAACTTATGTTAACACCTGTTCCGCTTTTTTTTCGCTCATAACATAATGGAAAGCATGTCTACGACGATCTACGCCCTGGAAGTAAAATAACAAAAATTAAATTGGTTTAGGTATTAGGACTTAAATTTATATTTCGAAGTAACTGATGGTATGGACACCACGCCATAAACAACCCTCAAAGAGTGCAAAAACGGCCGAAAAGAGTCCGGAATAACATACCGTACTTGTATATACCATATTTGATGGTATTATATAGATATTATATAATAATAATAATATATATAAAATTGGTTAATTTCTGAAAAGGCGTTGCCTATAATAACTTCATTCATAAGTCACACATAACTTCATTATTACTTACATATAATTACTGTCATTTTCAAGAATGAAAAAAAAAATTACGTCTCTTTACCTCTTTACATAAGAGTTAGATATTAATCTCCAAATTCTTCGCTAGTCAATTCGCTCAATTATATCATTCATTAATATTTAGGTGGCATTCCTGTATATATCATATTTTAATTTTCTTTCGTCTTTCACACTGTCGTACATTTGCAAGGATGCTTCATGGAGCAGCCATAATCTCATTTTTCTTTCTACAAGGTCGCGGATTATCATAACATCGTGGAGTTATAATTTAATTACCTATAAGCGGCGTTTATGAAGGACGCCTTGGCTGCGGGTTGAAGTTCTTCAAGCTCTGCAATATTCACATGTGTAATGTCTACTTCAGTACACTAATATTACACTGCCCTCGCACTTGCACAATAATTTAAATATTCATGTACGTCCCTTAAAGGTTTTCTACACTTTAAACGAGGATAATCAAGTAATCTCTTTACCTGTATCGTTCTATTTGAGCTAGAAAGTAATATACCTGTTATTGGCGTTCTCGGGGAGGACCCTCTTGCGCAGACCTGGCTCCGCGCTGAAGCTCTTCAAGCTTTGCAATCTTTACGTTTGGAATATCTACTTAAGTACATTAATATTATACTGCTAAAGCACATGCACAATAATTGAAGTATTTGTATGTTCTCTATGGGTTTTCCTTGCTTTAGAAGAGGCTCTTCCAGCCATTATGTGACCTGTATTGTACTATAACGGGATTGAAAATAAGTTACCTCTAATTGGTGTTCTTAGCGGATGATCCTCTTGTGCAGACCTTACTAAGCGAAGAAGACTTCGAAGCCCTGCAATATTTACATTTGGAATGTGTACCAAAATACACTAATATTGTACTGGCATCGTCATCATCAGCCTATAGCGGTCCACTGCTAAACATAGGCCTCTCCTGAGGGGTTACGCTCATAATCCCTATACTGGTCAAGCAGGTTGGGGGTCGCAACACAGAGCCTCTTACGCTACAAGTGTGTTGCCCATAAGCGGCCAGTACATTAAGCTGTGCATAATCAGCACGCGCCATACCGCGGAGTGCCAGCGCCAGGCTTAGTCGCCTCTTTCAACAACCTGTATTCCGGCACGGGAACTAATGTAATCTTACTCCGCCCCAGCACGGTCTTACTGCTATAGCACATGGACAATAATTGAATTATTTGTGTTGTCCTCTAAAAATTTTCCTCGCTTTAAACAAAGTTATTAGACTATCACGGAATTATGAATAAGTTACCTGTTGCTAGCGATCTCAGACGAGACTCCTCTAGCACGGACGTGGCTGCGCGCTCAAACTCTTCATTCTCTGCAATATTTACATTTGGAATGTCTACTTACGTTCACTGGTACTCGTACATACTGTCCTGTCATCGCACATAGACAATAATTGAAGCATTTATGTATATCCTCTTCGGGTTGCCCTTGCAGTAAACGAGTTTCTGCAACCCATATTGTTAGCTGTATCGTTCAGTCCCGAGAATATAACATCATCATCATCAGTGTTTGGAGGTCCACAGCTGAACATAGGCCTCCCCTAATCGGCACCACTATTTCCGGTCCTAAGCTTTCCCGATCTGAAAGTACCCCGCTGTCTTCTTCTGGTCGTCACACCACCTGGTAGGACGGCGAGCTATGCTCCTTTTACCGAGACGCGACCTCTACTCGACGGCCTTTATTTCCCATCTGTTCTCAGTTCTTCGAGCGATGTGGCCTGCCCATTACCTCTTCAAGTTGCTAATATTGAGAGGATATATTTATGTCAGTTACTTCTTCTACGGATTTCATCGTTTCTGATGCTGGTGCGTGGACAAATATTGAGCATAGCTCTTTCAATAGCAACGTTGGGCGACTTTGAGTTTGTGTTGTATACCTAAATTACCTGTTATTGGCGTCCTCGGGGGAGGATCCTCTTGCGCGGATCTGACTGCGCGCCCAGATGTCATGATGCCTGTAATATTTATATTAGGAATGTATACTTACTCGTAAGTACACTAATATTCGAAATATTTTTGTATGTAGGGGTTTTCCATGCTTTAAATGAGGTTCTTCAAGCTTAATGTTACATGTATAGTTCTTTCTCAGAATATTAAAAAAAAATCCTCTAATTGGTGATCTTGGCGGAGAATCCTGAGCGGCGGAGATTCCTGGAGAATCCTGAGCAGCGGAGAACCCTGGCGGAGAAGTTACGTTCTTCAAGCTTAATGTTACATGTATTGTTCTTTCTCGGAATTAAAAACAAATTACCTCTAATTGGTGATCTTGCCGGAGAATCCTGAGCAGCAGAAAATCCTGGAGAATCCTGAGCGTCGGAAAATCCTGGAGAATCCTGAGCGGCGGAGAATCCTGGTGGAGAAGTCACGTTCTTCAAGCTTAATGATACATGTATCGTTCTTTCTCATAATTAAAAATAAATTACCTCTAATTGGTGATTTTGGCGGAGAATCCTGAGCGGCGGAGAATCCTGGAGAATCTTGAGTGACGGAGGATCCTGGCGGAGAAGTTACGTTCTTCAAGCTTAATGTTACATGTATCGTTCTTTCTCGGAATTAAAAATAAAAAACCTCTAATTGGTGATCTTGGCGGAGAATCCTGAGGGGCGGAGAATCCTGGAGAATCTTGAGCGGCGGAGGATTCTGGCGGAGAAGTTACGTTTTTCAAGCTTAATGTTACATGTATCGTTCTTTCTCGGAATTAAAAATAAATAACCTCTAATTGGTGATCTTGGCGGAGAATCCTGAGGGGCGGAAAATCCTGGAGAATCTTCAGCGGCGGAGGATCCTGGCGGAGAAGTTAGGTTTTTCAAGCTTAATGTTACCTGTATAGTTCTTTCTCGGAATTAAAAATAAATAACCTCTAATTGGTGATCTTGGCGGAGAATCCTGAGCGGCGGAGAATTCTGGAGAATCTTGAGCGGCGGAGGTTCCTGGCGGAGAAGTTACGTTCTTCAAGCTTAATGTTACATGTATCGTTCTTTCTCGTAATTAAAAATAAATAACCTCTAATTGGTGATCTTGGCGGAGAATCCTGAGGCGCGGAGAATCCTGGAGAATCTTGAGCGGCGGTGGATCCTGGCGGAGAAGTTACGTTCTTCAAGCTTAATGTTACATGTATCGTTCTTTCTCGGAATTAAAAGTAAATAACCTATATTTGGTGATTTTGGCGGAGAATCCTGAGGGGCGGAGAATCCTGGAGAATCTTGAGCGGCGAAGGATCCTGGCGGAGAAGTTACGTTTTTCAAGCTTAATGTTACATTTATCGTTCTTTCTCGGAATTAAAAATAAAATACCTGTAATTGGTGATCTTGGCGGAGAATCCTGAGCGGCGGAGGATCCTGGAGAATCTTGAGCAGCGGAGAATCCTAGTGGAGAAGTTACTTTCTTCAAGCTTAATGTTACATGTATCGTTCTTTCTCGGATTTAAAAATAAATTACCTGTAATTGGTGATCTTGGCGGAGAATCCTGAGGAGCGGAGAATCCTGGAGAATCTTGAGCGGCGGAGGATCCTGGCGGAAAAGTTACGTTCTTCAAGCTTAATGTTACATGTAACGTTCTTTCTCAGAATTATAAATAATTTACCTGTAGTTGGTGACCTTGGCGGAGAATCCTCTTGTGCAGTCCTGACTGCGCTCAGAAGCTCTCGAAGCGCTGCAATATTTACATCAAAAATATCTACTTAAGTACACTAATATTATACTGCCATCGCATATGTACAATAATTAAAGTAATTGTGTATGTCCTCTAAGAATTTTCCTTGCTTCAGGCGAGGGTTTTTAAGCCATCATTATACCTGCATCGTTCTATCACGGGATTCAAAATAAATTACCTTTAAGTAGTGCTTTTGGCGAAGGATCCTCTTGTGTAGACCTGGCTGCGTGGATAAGACCTTGAAGCACTGCAATACATACAATTAGAATATCTAATTAAGTACATTAATATTGTATCGTTATTATCATCATCGACTTGTAGCAGTCTGCTGGTGAAGACAGGCCTCCCCTAAGGGGACATGCCCACAGTTCCTACGCTGGGAACGCGGGATGACGATCGTAGAGCACAGGCTTTTTCACCATCTCTGCTACTGTCCATAGGCGGCCAGGGCATTAAGCTGTGCCTAAGCGGACCGTTCCATACCGCGATGTCGCCGTGCCGGAAATATTCACCGATTACGACATCCTGTATCTCGACACGAAGAATGTAGTCTTACTCAGCCCCGACACGATCTTACTGTCATCGCACATGGACAATAATTGAATTATGTTGTTCTCTAATAGTTTTCCTAGCTTTAAACCAAGTTTTGCAAACCATCATGTTACCTGTATCATTCCATCACAGGATTATGAATAACTTACCTGTTAAAAGTATTCTCGGATTAGGCTCCTCGGGTACGCTCCTGGCTTCGCGCTTTAGCTCTTCAAGCTCTGCAATATTTAAATTTGGAATGTTTACTTAGTACATTAATAATATACTACCATCGCACATCAACATCGTTGGAACTCACTCTCGTCATTATGAAAAGTACCTCTTATTTGGAATCTCAGGGGAGGATCCTCTTGAGCAGATCTGGCTGCACGGTAAAGGTCCTTGAGAGTTGCAATATTTGTAATTATTATTTATTCATTAAATGGAATAAACATTAAGACGGCCAAATTTGGACAATAAATGATCATATTTTAAACATCTGACGGTGCAGATATTTCATCTTTTTCATTTCTTACCGGTTTCATGGTGGAGGTCGCTGCGGGGCTCCGGAAGAGCGCCGTTCACGAGGCCAAATATCACCAACACGGCTGTAAATTTCATCACTCCTGCTCTTGTTTTTCTACAACACAAGCTATGCTATCATTCTTATATATATCGTCCGATATTAGGTATTTCAAAGCGTGAAATTTGCAAATAGATTTCGAGATATCGAAAATCATCTGGGTTTACTCGAACTTATGTGGAAAATTAAACGCGCTGTTTGAAATATTTGATGGTTATAGATATTTTCTCTTAATATAGGTAAGTTAGTAATGTCATTCTTAAGAGCAAATAGTTTTAGAAACTTGATTAGATCAGGCCACAAAAACGTTGTGCATCCACTCACTAATACTAATTTAAAAGCTACATAACGCCTAAGTTAGATATATGTATGTGTAGATGCATTAAGAACCCCTCGCTGCTGGATTATGATCAAGAAATAACAATCAATACGTACGCACTCATTATTAGACCACGACTCTACTCTCGCAATGAAACAGATTCATATGATCGTCGGCCACGCTGGCCACGTATGCGGCGTTGGATACCTCGTCACGAAATTTGAGTATTTAATAAAGTAGACATGAGGATACTAAGTTTATTGAAGTTACTATTGATACCCAAAACAGCATAAAAAGTATTTTATTTTCTTCCGCAACAATTACGTATAAACCAATTTTTGTAAGCGAGGTTTGGAATTAATTTCTTATCAACATGCAAAATGACTATGAATTTCATTACTTTTACGGCTGACGTTATTCTGTAAGTTATAAATAACTATTGTAACTACGCGAAAATAATAAAATGTCGTATATTTTTCTGAATTGTTATATCTGCTGCTTGTGGTATCACAAAGGGCTTATCGACTGATTGATTTTATAAGTACAACTCACCGAAAAACCCGCTCCAAAAATAATTATAAGTTTTGTAGATTGTAAAAACGACAGATTAAACAAACGATTATGTACGTACTAAGTATACGGAAAACGAACGTTTTATAGTTTTTTATTAACAGATTGTAGTTGGCGAACCCATTTATTATAAGACGAAATGAAATTAACTATAACGTAACAAACCAGAAAAATTAAGTAGCGTAATAAACTAATATACATATGTCACTACATATGCATGTTGTGGGTTTGAATGAACCTTAAGAGATATTTGAATTAAAATATTACTTCCAATTACTTAGAAAATGATATGAATATTTAAATTATTTATGTTCGTACCTCGTGAAAACCATGGTTTGCATCATGTGGTAGGCAGTAAGACCTGAATAAATATCTCTATCGGCACAAAGCTGAGGTGCTTCAGCATACTTACGACATTTATCTTTCTTTTCACACACGCACGCACGTTTTCGAGACTTAACAAAAATGTTATATTTTAGTTGCTCAGCTGCTGAAAGAAAATTAGCATCCAAATATTGGGCTTCTACCCACAGAGGACCCTGCTTTTGTAAAGCAATTAAGAGATGTTCTCTTAAAAACATTAACACAAAAACTCAAAGGACAATCTTAAATAAGACGTTTTTTTATGAAATACGAGTTTATATAATTTAATTTAACTTTAAACATAAAAAATTCTTGAGTGTGTGTCGTAATGCAAGCGATAACTATTAGCTATGTACACGTCAACTATATTTTTATATGGAACTATAAAATTAAACAGTTAAAAGATCATTTTTATGCATTTTATATTCCTATGCTTTACTTTTTTAAATCTGATATTTTATAAAAGTACTCATTCTGTGGTAGGTTAAGATGACAGAGATAGGATGTAATAATTATAAATTAAAAAGCCGATGTCATAAAAGGCATTAAGTACGCTCTTGTATCCCTTAGTTTTAAGGTACTGCAAAAGTTTAAATAAATAAAAGAAACGCTCTTATATGTTTATAGGCAGTTTATTAGAAATTAGAAATGTCAAGTGTTTATCTTGAATTTATGAGATAGAGTCGATAAGGATGTTTCTCGAATCTTCGAATATATCTATTTTAAACGAAAGATAAAACGTGGGTACACTGAGAAAGTTGTTAGAATCAGAAATTTTCAATAAATGTTACCATCTCGCAGTGAAACCGAAGTCGACGTGAAATGACAATCAACATCGACCTTATGTATAGCCACTTTCACATACGCGACCTTATAAAATGTGGTTGGAAAATAAACATTTTTGAAATGGCGTAGAACTTATATTTCGAAGAAATTTGTATCAATTCTATTGATGCCTAGTAAGGAATCAGATGGCCGTTTAAAAAAATCTGATTGTATGCTGTTTAAACTTACTGAATTCGTTACTCGTCACTAGTTGTGGATGAAGCTTGTACCCTATGAAATGGATTTATTAATTCTCAAGCCCCATATTGTACTGCAGGACACATGGGTCTCCACAATCAAAAAGTTTCACAATAAAGATAATATAAGAGATTGTACTGCACCAACTCGAAATTTATTTTATTTTTTAAGTATAAATATAAAATTGTTTCTGCCGTTGCTGTGGTTTTATGAAGATTGCATAAATCATATATTTTGATAGAAGTTTGCTTTAGTAATTTTGTTCGTCGGCTCACCCTTAATCCAATGGAAAAGGTCATGACGATAACAACGATGAATATTTAATATGATTAAGCACATTTAGTGACCCTTCACTAGTAGCCAGGTTCGCAGTAAACGAGCAGGCAGCAGACAGATGGCAGTTGGCGCCTGTACACGTGTTGGCGGCAGTCAGTAACTGCTAACGTGCGATGGACTGATGGTTCAAATCCTGTCGCGCACCTCGTGCGAAGTGTGCGTTTTGAGATTAAATATAGGCATCTTCCTATTCCATAGTGGGATGTAAACGTAACTGGTGGAATGTAGGATTGTACTACACTCCTCTGCCTACCTCTTTGGGGATAACAGGCGTGATTGTATTTTACACATATATACACCTACATATATTTTAAATTGGGGATTACAAGCGTGATGTGTATGTATTATTATTTTCACTCGAATCTAATTGCAGAAAATGTATTTGCAAAATTGTATATTTCACAGCTACGGAGGTAATGTACAATAAATAATTTTTAAATAAAAATATTAAAATGTTAAATACGTTTTTAAAATTGATAAAAGTTATTTCTTTCAATAAAATTATGTTGTTACCATTGAGTTAAGACCAACGAAATACACGTGGACAATAATGTTTAATAAATACCTGCTCGATTCTACATATTATATAATATAATAGTACATACATACACTACAGGTCCGTCTTGTTCATGTGCATTTGTGAATGTGTGCACGCTAACGTGTGTGTGTGTTGGCACTAGTCTAGGCGACTGTTATGTGTGTTAAGTAAGAAAGGTTGGGTTAGGTGAGGTTGGAGCCCTGGTCTGTCGACCTGGCCCTGTCGACGGGACGAGAATACAGCCGCTGTGCTGTTAAATACAAGTTCCTTTCGTTCTTAAATATAGTGCCTTTTAGTGAACAATAATTGTAAGTGCATTGGTACATATCTTTAGTTGTTTAGCCTCACTTTGATGTACTATAATTCAGCAGTCGTTATCATCAGACGTCTAGACTTAACTTCATGTTCTAGAAACTCCTCTTTGGAAGCGTTTCTGCTGCAGCCTGCGCAAGGATTGAACGCCATGCCGGTGTTATGCTAGCACTGAAAAGAATATACTTTTATATACATTATTTAATCATCAGCCGTCTGGTTAACGTAATACAGGTTCTGCCTAGTTTAGGATCACTTGGCATTCTGTGGAGTTATCTCAACATATTTATCAATTGGTTTACCTACCACATTCCTACCAGACAACAATGCTCACATATGCAGTGTTGTATAATTTACAAATGTCATACAATACAGCGTCAGGTGGAATGCATAAAAGAAAAAAAACAATATGGCCGCCATTTGGTACTCACGAACAAAGGAGTTTCAAACTGTTGCATAGAAGATAACTTTGACATGATACGTAGCAACGGATGTAGCCGCTCGTAGCAAGTACTACGCAACAACACGCCTACGGTGGGCGTGGGGGCCGGTGGGCGTGGTTTAATGTGGCGCTACGAATTATGGACAAGACGGAAAAACCCTGCGCGCATTTCTTGTAAAATCTTTGTTAATCACGCCTGTAATCCCCGAAGAGGTGAACAGAGAATATCGTAAGGCCACAAGTCACGTTTACGTCCAACCATGGCATAGGTGGTCAGCCAGGCACAAATCCAAACTTGGGATCCAATCCAATATAACCCGACCCGAGGATTGAACCCAGTGTCTCTCGGAGTCGATCAAGTGCCGACTGCCGCTTGTACCCACTCGACCAACAAGGCAGTAATTTTATTAATCTTTTCGTGTTAAGAATATGGTCAGCTGGAGGTTTTCTTTTCTTTAAACAAACTCTCTACACTATATAAGCTCTTTCTCTATTATGTTGCATTATGTATTTTTCTCTTATGTAATATGCATTAAATTGTTTTGTATTGTATTTGCATTTAATAACTTATAGTTTTATATTATTTCCGTCGTCAAACCAATTACCACGCGCTCCTCTATAATGAGAAGATCGAAGTTATCACGCTCCAGAATCTGGCATATTTTATATGTTATAATCATAATACACTAGCATAATGCATAACCAAAATTAAAATATTATTTATATTGTTTCTTTATCCTCATAGTTGGCGACATTTGATCCTGTAGATAAAATTATTTATTACAACAGGTCTTAAGAAGTCGAATCGAGACTGTTAGAGTGGCAGGCAATATCTGATATCTCTCACAACATCCATTTCTCAGTCTGTCTCGACTTACTTATTATATTACTTATTTTACTTATTGCTTACCTTACGACTGTAATGCTTAACGCACTGTCTGAAGGTCGGATAGACGTTGAAGTCGCAATCTGACGAACATGGTAGATATGTATGAAATTATGTTATCATCATCATTATCTTCAATCCTTTTACCGTTCCTCCGCTGGGCAGGGGCTCTCGTAATGAAAAGGATTGAGGCCATAGTCTCCTACGCTGGCCAAGTGCGGATTGGCAAACTTCACATGCCTTAATTTTCTAAAGAGACACGCTAAGAGTTAAACCCAGGACACTTGTAGTGAACAGCTGAAGTATAAACCACTATACTACACTACTATTACATATAATAATATTTATTTTTATTGCCACTTTAGGTAACACTACGCCGAATCCCAGACGGGAAAGGGAGAAAGCATTGAGCGCTGAATATATCACTCTCTTTATACATGCATAGATTTCGGAAACTTTTGACTCCACCAATTGCCAGTATCTAACCTATTTAGTCGAGACAATGAGTCCTGATGTTTAAATTATTGTTTTACAAATTACGTAACCGAGCGTACATACTACGCTCAGTGGTTTTCCCACATCGCTGTCAGCCGCAGTGGGCGTGGTGTGCCATCCAATTGGACGAATGTAGGACAAAAATCAATACTGTAACAATTTTATGAATATACCATGAGCTGCAGACGAGTCGTTTTTTATGCCGCATCCTACACCTGGTAGGTATAATGTCTAGGTTTCATGTGGTAATTGCTTTTCTTACACGCGACAGCTTCATGCTTATGAAACAGTAAGAAATAGAACCCATGACATAACCGGTGATGTGACAATACAAAAATAATATGCGAATATCGATGGATACTGGTAGCCACTTGTTCACTTGTTCACACAGGTCAGCGTCTGGCTGATGGGGAGTTAGAAGTATTAGAAATCGCCGCTTATCTAAGAAAAAAATTATGAGTGTGTAAGAAGCAGGTCACAGGTCTGCAAGTATGGAGTTCCCTGGCACTCGGTTGTTCTAACATGGAACTCCTAATAATAGGTCCGAGTCTAGATACGTGTCCGGTGTATCACAATAGACTCAACCCCTGTTCCATAGTGGGACATAAACGTATAACTGGTGAAGCGTGGGGTGTGCTGCACTCGTCTGCCTACCTCTTCGGGGATTACAGGCGTGAAATTACAGGTTTTGTTTCAAATAGAAAAGTTGGGTTAGCGCCCACAAGAGGGCGTTCTTGCCCACTTTGGGAAACACTGATCTAGTGTCTCAAAGGCCTTCTTAAATCTATAAATATCCTCATAACATGCATCCTGTCGTCCAGTGGAGCATTCACTTGGTCTAAGGAATGTGCAAGGACAAGGGCAATTATGCTCCTCTTTTGTCAAAAGCCATGTCGCGAGTTCGCTAATATATTACTGTTTTCTAAAAGGTGCTTATTTGCATCATCAATATTTTACATACATCCGTACATACGTTCGCTCATATTTGTATCATTAGTTCATTCATTCGTTAATTCATCATTCCACCATTCGTTCAATGCCCTACGATTACAAGGCTAGTCGGCAAAAATCAAAGACTGCACCTCCAACGCCACCATCCCTAGTACAGACGGACTTATTAATATGCGAGGGAGAATTTCGCGAAGAAATTAAAATAGTTAAACATTTTTACGAGGACTGTTAATTTTTACAGTCAGTTAAACTTTAAACCTATGACCTCGTACCGAATACGAATAGCCGGTAATAGCGTTATTAACACTTGATAAGTAAAAAAATATATAATGCCCAGTATTGCATTTCGGCTTGCGCCGCTGTTAATGTGTTCCAGTATTTTTTGTCTTACTGTTATTTATTACTACATCGCCTCGTTGGTCGTCTTGGTTGCAGTTGCGACTACCGATCGGGAGGTCCCGGGTTCGATTGCCGGGTCGAACACTACAAAATTTTCTAATTTAGATTTTCTAGTAGTGGTTCGGAGTCTGGATATGTGCCCGATGCAACCGATGATGAACCCGATGCGACGTAAGAGTAACCGGTGACACGTGGGAGTGTTCTGTATTCCTCTGCCTACCTCTTCGGGGATTACAGGCGTGAAGTTACGTTTTTTTTATTACTACATTCCTCTGCCTACCTATTCAGAGATTAAAGGCGCCATGCTACGTATCATGTTGCGTTTATTAACTTTGTTCATGTTATATACATACTAAATATGTATTTTAACATAAAAATGTTTTTGATATATAACACTGCGTCTGTTAGACGTGAAGAGAGCTGTAGAACACTCCCACATTTCACCAGCTACTTCATACGTCTGATCATGAATAGGACTTGAGCCTACTGTGCCATACACATGGACATAAATGCTCGGTACTAGCAATTCTAATTAAACAAATCCAATAGTACCGTACGTGGGGTTTGAACCCAAGACCTCTCGACCTGCAGCTTGTTCGTACCGATATAAAAGCCAGCATCATTGTATTTAAAGACCAAAGTTTGTTACGTTATTACAACTGCACGGCGCGACAAACAACAATATTTTTCCAGGGTACGTACTGTGCCGGCTGCGGAATGCAAATGAAGTTCCCGGGGAATATTGTACACGACAGACAGACAAATAAATAATTGGTATTTTATACAGATTTGGCTTAAGAACACCCGCGTTACGGTTGGAGTAGCGTGGATGAGACAAGGATTATTTTGAAACCTATGATTTTATGTAAATAATATCCCTGCACGCACTATATCTGTTGCGATACGAATTATCATTATGATATTGTTAATTCGTCCACACATATCTGAACCCTCACAGACACGTGACGTCACAGACACGCACATCGGTACCATTATATGCCCCGGTGGTGTAGTATTTATAAGCACAACCGCTCCTCCTGCTTCGGAGCTCCTGAGTTCGATCCCCGCGGCAATAATACAGTCCTCTGGCTACGCCTTCAGAGAACTATGAACGTGATCTTAGGTTTGTATTAATTTTTAACTGGGTGTTTGTGTGAGATGTCCACATTAATACCACCGTCGGGGATAAGACAAACAGACATTAATGCGGACAAATCGCTCATACTTAATGCGTACTTGTTGCTCGCGCGCTCGGGGGTGCGGCACGGGGAAGTCTATCTCGTCTCTCTCGAATACAAGCATAGGTAAATATCAGTTACAAAATACGATTATAAATAAACTAATATCCTGGGACGTCTTCAGACGCCGCCCTCGGATGCTGAAGTACGCTCGACGAGTCTGTGCTGCTGTGACCACGTATATATGCGTAATAATATCTACTTATATTTCCTTTACACTCAGATACAGAACAAATACATCACCATGCAAATATTTGTCCCGGGTGGGAACAGAACTCACGACCCCAGTTCACCAGTCACGTTCACTAACCACGAGACCAACGGGTCAGTCAGTCAGTGTCCGCTAGTTGACAATGTTGTTACACGTGTGACAGTCAGATATGAATATTAAACTTAACTGGCACACATATCACTGAATCCGATAGAAGTTACCTTTGAAATGGAACATTTATAATATTTAGGTAACATCACGCCTGTTATCTCCGAAGAGGTAGGTAGATTAGTGTAGTACATTCCCACGTTTCACTATTACTTCACTATCACAATATCTAAATTAGAAAAATCTAATAGCGGCCGCCCCGGGATTTGAACCCAGGATCTTCCGATCGGCAGTCGCGGTTGCAAACAACTCGACCAAGGAAGCAGTCTAATATTTAGATATAATTTTCTTTTCTTTATCTTTAAAGGTTCGTTTAGTATTTACATATACCGTTATATCTCACGCCAGGTCTTGACTGGGTAGGCAGAAAGCACCGAGTCCCAAACATCTGCATCGTCACAGACTCACTTCATCACTCTCTTGAAACCCGCGCGTCGGATTGCAAAATTTCCGTTTCTCCCATCAGTCAGTACGTATGCTACTTATTTGATCCAGGGAGGTGAGTCTAGGTCTTATTTCGATATACATACGAGTAGATGTGTTGCTTTACGTCGCGGGTATTTTGTGACAGTTTGACTAGTTTTGGACGTATTTGTGATCCATAGCGCCAATAGTACTTTTTAAAAATAAATAGATTACACTACCAAAGTACCAAGATATGATATTTTCAATTATTATTACTACTTTGAGGGTCACATTTAAGTGATTCTTTGTAATTTCTTTCAAATCATTAAGTTTATTTATACGGCATTCCAAAAATTCCTTTTTCAAATTACCAATTTTTTTCATTATACTTTTAACAATTACATACGGTTGCTTACATTCACTGATATTTATTTCAAAATATTTATGGAGTTACATGTAACTATAACCGCTCAACATACATTATGCATAGCGGAAATAAACCTTCAAATTCGTTACCCTTTTCACACTCCACCGTATTCGGATAATTGAACCGATGAAAAATACTTAAGTTAAAAAATATGACAAACTAACAAAAAAAATAATTGGAAGCGGTTCCCATATTAAACGTACATCTGGCATTATAAAAAAACTGTTTCCACTGTCAATGTCGGATGAAACTCGTAAATACACAACTTCGTATATTTTTGCCATCATTAAAACAATTTTCACCGTAAGCGGTGCGGGAAACTGTACTCTGAAATCCTTAGCCCGCATGCCCAATATAGAGACTAAAACCACCCATGATGGGAAGACCTTTGTTCAGCAGTGGACTGGGAAAAACTGATGTTGGAAGAACTGTGATTGGGTAAGAAAAATGCAGTTATATATTCACGACCATTTTAGGCGACAAAAGTAGGAACGCATCTACGACCAACACCCAATAAGACGTATGCTAAGTAATACTAACTGCGCTTTTACCAACACATACTAACTGGGGTAATGATGATAACCTTTCTATTCCTCACTACCACCAACCTGTCATTACTGTTACTGCACTGCCAGTTCCCACAGTTTGTGCGTGGTACGGTCAAATATAACTGCTCCTGCCTGCTTATTCGCTACTCTCTTAACATAACATCACGCCTGTACTTCCTCGCAGGGGTAGGCATAGTAGTGTAGTACTCCTAAATTTGATCAGTTATGTCATGGGCCCCGTCTAATAAGGGGTGAGTGTACTGCCAGTTGTCATTCACCGGGCACAAATGCTGATCTAATACTAATTAGAGATTAATGGAAAGTCGGCAGTTTCTTACCATTATAAATTATTTATTCCACGCATAGATAATAATAGACCGTCTTATTAATCTAGTACAGGTGAACTAGTTTTAATATTACATTGAAATGTGACGTGTTTCAGTATCTGTCTATATAATCGTTACAAGTAAATCGTTATACCTCTGTAGGTTGTATTTATTTGCAGAATAGACCTGAAAATAGTAATTATCCAATAAATCTTGGATAAAACATTTGCAATCCTTTATTGTTATCGTGAATTTAGCACATAATATGTTGTAATATGTGTTAGTTTATTATTAATGCATTTAATAAATTCAAATAAAATCATTTCCATTGTTTCTATATTTCCAAAGTATGATAAATCGACGGATCTTTGAATTTAGATTGTGCAAATCCTTTAAGCATTATGCCATGCTTGATTCAAAAATCCTTTAATTCCATCGTAATATGATTATCTTTATTGCTTTTTTATCTTGTGATTAATTTATTCGGTGAAATTTAATGCAATGCGTTCATAATATACAATTACATTTATTTTATACGGGACATTAGTGTTTAAGTTTTTGAAGTAAGAAATCGTCATTGTTTCAACCGTGTATCCGAACACCGATAATTCGATAAGGCACGTCACCGCCATCTTGGAAAACCGTTTCCCGCGCAAAGTGCTGTCATCTGTCAGTGGCGGCGCGCCAAAACAAACGCGAATATAATCGGTGTAGCGATACAAATCGTAACCAGCCCGGTAACTTGAATATAAATAGGATTTAAAGAGTTTTATGTTGTGTTATTACACCTGCTATCTTTTACTTGATACAAAGGTCCTTGGAATAAACGATTGGTGCACCTAAAGACAATATAAAATTAAAATTGTTATAGTACGTTCCCAACACACAGTCTTTGAGTGTGACTGGCCACTCATCGTATATCGGACATGTCCACAGACAACGCTGGCCACTAAATAAAAAAAAACAAGTATCAGAGACATGAAGAAGAAATCTTTCAGTGAGGATATGTATTTATGTACATATGTTTGTAAGATTCTTTGTATTATTTTAACCAATTAAAGCGATTTGAGATAATATTTTCCGCTTAATCAGAATATGTATAGAAAAATGAGTTAAATCCCCAGATTGCCCTACAAGTAATCTCGGATTCTTCTAATAAAAACTCGTTCATGCGTACCATACATCATAAATCTACTAGACATGACATATTCGCCATGCATATGTCATTATGAATTTCTTAATTTCGAAATGCATACATAATTCTTTATGACAATTTCAGCTTTTAAATCCATCTTTAATGACACCGTTCATAAATATCAGATACAATACCCCTATAGGAATTAGATGAAACAATGTGTAGATGAGCCAATTTTATTATTACAGCTAGCATATATGTACATACTAGTAGTACAATATCAAATTGGATATTTGTGGAATATTTATACATTATGCTGAAGCATATCAACAGACAGGTAAAAAACTCTCATGAAATAATCCTTTCGACATTTCTATAATCTTCGATACCATTCCTTTGATTTGTCTCCCTCTCGCACCCCTTACGATTTGATACTAGCTATAAATATACACTAGCCGCCGTCTTTGTCCTTAGAAACAATGTTTCATCTGAAGCAGGCTGTAATACCGCCTATTCAAACGACTAATGCTTAGGAACTGTGAAATGACCAAGCTATTACTTGAAATGCTATTCTTTCTTCGCTATTTTATATAATGTAAACGTTATTGGTTGTTTTACTCATAGCTATTATAAAATAAATCTTAAGTAACAGATGATGAACATTTATGGAAGTCGTAAATCTACTTGTGATTGCCACAAGTCGAATGTTTATTTATTATTTTACCGGCCAGTTGGTCCAGGGTTTAATATGCTAGGCCACATTTGTTACAAGTAATCTTAAAGTATTCTCTCTCTAATTAAGTATTTCTAACCAGGCTTAAATAATGTTGAGCCTACAACCAAAACAAAGCCTTTTTATGTAACTTGTTAATCAAAGTGGATTACATTCAAAAAGTACTTATAAGTCTAAATGGGCATAAACATGTTGTAGATGTTTCTGCTAGCATAAGCGTTCACAGCCAATTCAATCATTTTCAAAATTATCAAAACATCAATCCATATCGTGAATAATAAAATTATGTGAGCAAATAAGTATAACACGTTCCTAATTTCCGGGGCTACACATTTCGCAGATATCACAGTTCAAAATCAATTCAATCCCTAAAACAAACGCAGCCGAACTTGTCGAATGAAAGCGTTAATTTCCGTCGCGAACAAGTTCGAACACGTTCTCCGTCCGTATCTGCGATAGCCGTTCCAAATTCAAATTTAACGGCTGACCGGCGACATGCGCTGTACACATCCGGTTGTGTTCCATTTTCATAAACGCTACTTAAAGACTGCGTCTATCATATGCTATTCATTTAATTATGGTGTATGGATTTGCATTGAAACAATAGATTTTAATTCAGTTTGTTATAGTTACGGTAACATGTTATGGGTGAATGAAAACTGAAGTCCAATGTTAAGTGGAAATTGTAATGAAAATGAAATTTTTGACTATATATTTTTCTTTTTATTCAATCTTTTTTTCTATTCTATTTATTTCATTTTTTTTACTATATTATTCGACATCTTCCAATGATTTGTGACCTCAATTCGAGATTTGATCAAGTTTTTATTACGAAGGACAACAAATATAGAAACAATAGAAATAAAAGAAACGTCTTTAAATGTGTCGATTTTAATCTTATTATTTTGTAATTTACAAAAACTGAACAATTTACCAATTTTTTTGTATAATTATGCTATAAGCTTAAGCGCAGTAACTTTTAAATAAAGGGATGTAAACGAAATTCAACAGTTACTTTAAATAATAATGATTCTGAAAATTCTGTATACCTGCATACAATTTTTTACCAAAGTAATAAAATAACTAACTGTATTATTGGGCGTTATAATAATCGTAAAACGTTAATGGCAAAGACATTTATTTCTGCTATTATTCCTATTTTAGTAGGTTTTAACAGTATGATAAAAAATGTTTCGATTTTTTCTGTATAGGCAAATATAAACTTTATTCACTAATTCCTTTTATAAGGACTGATGTGGTAACCAAGACGTGAACACGCAAAACCAATTGAATACAATAAGACACGACACATATAATGAACTATTATTTGATAGGCATTGAGAAGACAATATCGTTACGTTGCCATCTTAACAAAATTGACATTATCTGTGTAGTAATATCATTCAACAAAAGTTACCTATGTCAACCATACGTACAAACTTACATAATGAAACATATATTATTATTTAGCTCCTATGCGGTAGATTTAGTTTCGAAATGGATTTCAGACGTTATGCTATTGGAATAAAGCTGAGAATGGCGTGTCTTTCGCATTTATAAGTTAGCATTTTGTTGTCAAACTGAACAATCGAGTTTGCCGCGTTTCCGCCATATTGCAGGCTGCTTCACGTCTGAGTTCGGAAACGCGTACTACTATTTCTCACTTAAAAAATATTAATTTCATTTTAAAAAAGATTTTCTCACGATTTTGTATGACGTGACTGTTTTGACTACGTCAATTGCACAAATATGTGTACCTTAGTAATAGCAATTTTTGTAACTCTCCTCGACTTGATATTGGTATTCTTATTTTGTTTTACAGCAGTTCTTATGGTGTCCTGCTCAGAACTGTTATATCTGACCACTATTACCATAACCGCTACGGTTACCATCATCACCATCTTTCATTATCACCACTCGGCGGAGAGAGACTCATTCATTAGCTTCATCCTCATCAGCTGGATTCGTCGCAGACTTTACCGATCCGTTTTTTATGCTCGTTTATTAGTATAATATTATACTACGTTTATTAGTATAATTATTGTTCGTAGTCGTACATGCAAACTTTGAAGTAGCATTCCCAGTGCGCTATCATTTGGGTTCTGTAGAGAAAGCGTTAAAGGAGTCCTTCGAAGCTGACAGCGCATTGGTGATGGCTCTGATGTCGCAAATATTCATAGACAATAATGATCACTTACCCTAATGTGACACTTTTTCGCTGTTGATAAGTCAATGCAATAAAAAAATCTAATGAATGCAACATTTTTATTCATAGCGAATTGAATTCGAGTAACGATCGATGTCAAGACCTGGTAGCGACTACCCAACCCAGTGATTATAATCTTATTCGCTTGTATTCATGTTGTCGCATACAACGCGTCTTTTATGCAAATTCCAAATGTATTTTATGGTTTCGCAGAATAAGAAAAGTTAGGGGAAACTACAAGAGATATTGAGATGCTTTAAAATGTGCAACGGATTATTTATTTCATATCTTCGCACATCGCAACGTCGTATCAGAAACATAGAAAATGTGTGAAATACATTGAATACACCTGTACTATTCGTTATTCTGTCTCCGTACAAAATGCAACAATACAACGAGACTTTAAGTTATAGTTACTTCGTTTTGAACATCACTTCCTTATGAACAATAACAATGATTTAACCTAACCAAGTATGAAAGAAAACTCCTAATCATATGAATTTAGTTCCTGCACGGGCCACTTTTCAGAGAGCGAAGAGCTAAGACCATCGCCCACCGCGCTGGCCAAGTGCGAGTTAGTAGATTTCATCTGCCTTAGACAACGTAATGGAGAACTGTAGTAACTTTGTAACTGGCTCTCTCAGCTGTTCTTCTTCAGCGAGACATCAAGTCATGTTATATTTTAAACGATCATATCTCTCTGTCCGAAGAGACGGCCCCACTACACCATCAGGCTATCTAACTCTTATTCCCAAACGTATCTAAAACAACGCTGGGTATACATTCGTGTATTGCATCAGTTTCGAGAACTAGTCGAGATCCGGACGAGCACACGCTCCGCCCGTAGCGGCATTATCTCCCCGCCTGCTGTATTCACTGTGGCTTTCAAGTCGCACCGCGCGTTTTATATGGGAATTTATTTATTTTATGTCGTATGCGCGAGATAGGGCAGGCAGAGTGTAGCGAGTGCCAAACGTTCTTAGACACTTAGAGAGGTGACATACTTACGGGCTTCTCACATTATACATATATTGCATTTCGGTAACTATATTTTACTATGTTTCCCCCATAGCCACATACATATTTTTATATGTTAGGGATAACTAGTACAACTAATGCATAAAATAACATCTAGCCTGTATTTTCCGAAGGGGTAGGCAGAATACATATCTAACAATATGTATAGGCATATAAGTAGTTTTTCACCGCTCTGGATACCAAATACAGGCTCTCTACGAGCCTATTATGGAATCAGATGATTCTGTGACAAGATGTCCCGAGATATTTATAATTGCTACCTATGTCACAGGCGTGTCACGCACGTCCACGTCACAGATAGAACAACGTGTCGGGGCGGATGTGGCGCGGGGTGACACGCGGCGGGCGTGCGCGGCGCCGCCGCGGACACAATGCCATGGAAATTGAATTTTCAACACGATACGCTCGGAACTACTGCGCTGACTGTGGACTTGAGAATGCACGTTTTTTGTATTGTAATTTTGCGATGCCAAACTCGCATCGGCGTCAGGATTATGTCCAAAAACGATTTACACGGATGTCTTTGTCCAACAGCGGACTGAGACAGGCTGCTCAAAATGATGACATATATTCTATGGCTATGACACCGGCGACTCCGTCTGGACGAGTGATGCTGCAAAGCGGCAAGACAATATTCTTGCACGTATTACGTTAGTCATTATCACGCCATCACGCCTGCAACCCCGAAGAGGTAGGCAGAGGAGTGTAGTACAACCCCATGTATCGCCACTTACATTACTAACCATATGTAGTCAACCCTGCGACATAGCAAAAACTGCTGGTCTTAAGTTCAGGGTGTTCGTGTCCGAGCATCAAGTCGCTATCAGCAGCCCGCTGAAACAATGACGCCGTGGAGTCGCGCCGCGTTCAACTTTCTAAACTTCGATTGAGTTCCACGTGGGTTTAACGTTGAACTGAGGTTTACCTGCGCATTTAGCTACTATTAATTGTCTGGCCCTTTGGTGCAATGGTTAGCGAACCTGACTGTTGCGCCGGGTGACGTGGGTTCGATTCCCACCCAGAATAAATATTTGTGTCATGAGCACAGGTATTTGTTCTGTGTCTGGGTG